>OY720445.1:7686316-7842551 GCA_963082915.1 Dolichopus griseipennis
AAAAAAAAATAACGAAGTGGTTAATTATACTTGGGCTAATTAAGTATCTTTAATAATTATGATGTAATTAAAGATTAATTTCATTTTATAAAATTAGTTTATAAAAGTCTTTTGAAAATTCTTAATAATAACGAGTATTCTAACCTAAAGTGATAGTAAGGACTACGGTAATCATACTTGGACTAATCAAGTATCTTTAATAATTATGACGTAATTAAAAAATTAATTAAATTTATAAAATTAATTTAAAAAAGTTTTTTTAAAGTTTTATTAATAATTACGAGTATTCTAATCTAAAGTGATAGTAGGGACTGCAGTAATAATACTTGTGTTAATTAAGTATCCATCTATACGGTAATTATATTTGGATTAACCAATCAGTATTAAGCATATAAGTACTTATATTTAATCTGGATACCTTTAAATTTTTTACATAATTCTGGATTAATGCAACTGTATTGTAGTTTTAAAAATACGTCATTAATATTTATTTATTATTCCAATCAGAATATGATTACCATAGTCCTCACTATTGAACTGGAATAGATTACTTATTTTTTTTATAGATTGATTACTTTTTAATAGAATTTCAGTTGTTTTTAAAAAAATAGTTTTATATGATTGATTCCCTCCCCTTCATCAGACCTTAATATTTTAAAATACTTGAATTAATTGTAATTATATTTTGTATTTTCAGAATACCATTTGCATTTTTACGACAAGTTGGTGTATTTTTGGGTTATGAAGTTGAAATACGTGGCAAAGAAAATTTAAAACATAATGAAGGATCTGTTATTATTATAAATCATCAAAGTACATTAGATTTATTACTGTTAAGTTATTTGTATCCTGTATTGGGTAAAACAAAAATTGTTGTTAAAAAAGCCCTACTCTACTATCCATATTTTGGTTTAGTATTATGGTTATCTGGTTTCTTATTTATAAATAGAACAAGTAAAAATACAGCTTATAATAAATTGGATGAAGAAGTTATAGAAATTCAACAAAATAAATATAATTTGTTAGTATTTCCGGAGGGTACAAGAACTTTAACAGAAAAATTTAAACAATTTCGTAAAGGTGCTTTTCATACAGCAATTAAAAGTCAATGTCCCATACAACCAATTGTATTTTCACATTATCGATTTTTAAGAACTGAACCCAATAAAAGTAATTGGAGAAAGAATCATTTAATAATAAGTATATTACCACAAGTACAAACACAATCAGAATATAAAAGTTCAGAAAATATTACGGAATTAATTGAAATTTGTCAAAATAAAATGCAATTGGAATTTGATAAAATAAATATGGAATTTAAAAAATAAATACGAGTATGTTTTATCATTGATAGGAGAGCTAATAATTTGAAAATGAATTGACGTAATGAAAATATTATTAAATTTAATGGATTAAAAATAACAATTAGCATTTACTTGATTGTTAAATTATTATTACATTATGTATACTTATTATATATTTTTAAGAATTATAAAGATTAGATATTAGAATTAATAAAATTATATTATAATTAAAGTAAAATAATAAAATGTATATATATATATGTATGTGATTATTTGTTGCCAAAAATGTTAAATGATATCTCTTGACCAAAAGTTCAATTTTATTTGTTCATGATGATAAGAAGTCTTTGGTCATTTTATTACAATTTTAAATACCTGTATATATGTATGCTTTAATTTTGTCAAATGAAGTTGTTTTAAGTCAATATAATATAATAGAAGTATAAATACCACGTTACATTATCCAAAATGGTGCATGGTAAATAAAACAATTTTCGAAAAACGGTTCTAAACCTATTTGAAATAAAATGGAAAGGATTAGGCATGTGCGTTATTAACAGAGGCTGTATAAGTTCTAACCTTGTTAAAATTACAATTAAATCTTTAAAATTTGTTCGTATACAAGGTGTAATACGAAAGCTTTGATTTTTAATGTATTATCAATGAGGCGATACGATATCTCGGTTTTTAAATCTTCTAAATCAAAATCTAGCTTTGATAATTAAATTGGCGTGGGTTCGGGACACTAGTTGCTCAAAACTGTATTAACGGCTTGGTGGTACAATGGTTAGAATGACGAACTTTCATGCGAAAGACCCGAGTTCGAATCCCAGTGAAAGTGAAAAACTTCTATCTACTTTTCGACTGGACTCAGCTACCATTCGCCATTTGATTCAAATTAATGACTTAATCAATAATTAATAATTATATATCTTTAATAAAAAATACCTAAATATAACAATATAAAAAAATACAAAGTACAAACAAATAATTTAATTGAATAATATAACTCACAGATGTAGAACACCATATAACTCAAATACAAAATATTACAATATAAACAAAAATAGAATTGTATCTATTGAAAATCTAAAACGTTTCTACATGCTAGAAGACCTAATTACTATCTCAAGTTTAAATTGTATGTGGAATTCATTAAGATCAATTCTAATTATAATATGAACCCCTGTAACTATGATATAGACGCAGGCTTATTAGCTGAACGGTTAAAAAATTAGAAGTAACTAATTAATTAAAAATTAATAATAAATTAATTATTAAAAATAAAAAAGTAACTAATTTTGGTTATTTGCGAGATTTTAAAAAAAAATAAGTTTTTGATTTTTTGGTTCTTATGGTATTGTGACCAGCTTTTATTTTTCTTCAGACTAGAAAATTCTGAGACCTACAATTAGTTTAAGAGAAAAAAATTAATAAATAAATAAAATAAATCTATGTCTATTCTCTATAATTTTTAAATCGCGAATGAATAAAAATTTTCACAAATAACTGTCAATATTCATTGATACAAATGAATAATTTTCACACGTTTTACTTGACAATAATAATGTGACTAATATTGTACGTGTCAGGATCCCTATTAGCATTAAAATCTTAAAAAATTCTTGCAATCTGAAAAAATACTAAAATTTTTAACAATAGAATCAGAAATGTTTTAACTAACAAATTATCATATTTGAGTGCGTAGGCATATTTTTTCGTAGACGCTTTGGGAATTCGCATTTCACAAAAAAAAGAAAAATATTTATCGAAATACCCAAGTATAGAGGTTCCGCCGCTTTATCATTTAAGAAATTACCTATTGTCTATTGTGTACTATCACTTTTAAAATTCAATACGTTATTTTTATTGAAATTTAAGTTTTTTCAAGTGAAATGTTGATAAAGTAAATAAGAATATTTAAATTTGAAATCAATTTATATTATCTACATTTTTTTTTTTGAGATTAGGTTTTTTTTCACAAGTGCTATAAGAATGTAAATATATATTATTATATATGACTATGTATATACTATATGTAAAGCTATTTGTTAAATGACAAAATTTAAAAATTTATGTGATTTATGATAATAATTTTTTTTTTTTTTAAATTTTGAACTTTAATAATTTTTAAAAGTTATGGTTCATTGCCTCTGTAATATAGTGATTCATATATAATAAAACTTGTTTTGCTTTTTTTTTCTGAAATTTTTAATCCAAATTTAGAAATGCAAATTTCATTAAGATGTATATAACAAAATTTAATAATAATCTTTACCTGAATTAATTAATTGGAAATTCTTAAATAAAGAACAGAAGCAGATTTATCGGTAAATTTTTTAATTAGAACATATGTTTAAAACAGGGCTGCAAGCCCACGAAATATTGTGTTCAGGGTCAGATTGGGGTTGTATTTAGAAAATTGAAGTAGGTTCGGTTCAAAGTATTTTATTAATTAAAAATAATATTATTAATGAAATTGTAATAAAATATTTTCTATGGAACTCGAATCAATCCAAAGATATAAGATAGAAGCCAGAAGCCAGAAGTATAATTTTATTTTTTAATAGAATCTAAGATTTTAAGTTTTTGAGCTAATTTAAAATCACACCCTCTTAAAGTTCATATGTACAATATTTACTTTGTATTCAAAATCTTCTGAATATAGTTTCTAAGGTTTAAGTTTGTATTGCACTTTGTATTAAAAGATCACAATATTTTTTTTTAAATTGCTGAATAAATTATGAATTTACGAATTTTTGAAGTGAAATATACTTATAAACTTTTCTAGAAATATATAAACTTTTTCTAGGTAGTAAATAAGAAAGAATAAGAAATTATAAATAATGTGACATGTTCTATTGATTTTGTATATATTATGTAATAAATGGTGCAGGGTTATAACTCCCAGGGCTTTTGACTCACTTTTAAATATTTACGTGAGACATAAGTCTCTTGACGAGTGGGTCATAAGTACTTTTATTGAGTTATGACCTATTAAATGAATTATAACTCCCTTTATTAAATTTTGAGTTATAAAATCATATAACTTAATTTGTGTGATTGAGAGCACGCTAATATATTAGATCGAAATTTTCAAATAATTTCTCAAATTTTTTCGAATTTTTATGATTTAAATATGATAATATAAAAATATATAAGTAAAATATTAGATGTAAAGAATAAATATGTACATATTTATATATTTGTCTATGCGAGATTTTATATTCGGCAGCATGTTTAGGTTGCTTAAAAAACCAAAGTTGACCTTTTTTCCAGAGTATTTATAATTTCATATATGCAATTTGGTTACAAAATTAGGATTGCCCTTATTTTCAAAATAGTCTTTCAAAATGCAGTTTATCTATATGTAAAATTATTGTTTTTTGCTTAATTTTGGAAAAGTAAATACCCTGATTTCGAATTCTACTTCAAAATGTGTGCTAATTATTTTTGATATTATAGTTCAAGAAAGTCCGGATATACCCTTCACTGACGTTATATAATTAAAATTAATATTTGTTTTAATATTATTAATAACCCCTCTGAGTCAAAACTCCCAGGAGTCCCTTAGGGAGTTATGGCACATTAATATAACCCTGGATTTATGACTCTGCACCAAAATAAATACAGTAATAATAAAACTTAAGAGATTATTAAAAAAATTATAATAAAAATTTACGTCAATTGTGTATTTATTTACCAACAATTTTTCCTATGTATATAGGTATATAGTTCAAGAAAATATACATAAAAAAATATACATAATATTATATCTATATATAAATATATCAAATAAAATATATTATTATACCACAAAATATAACAAGTTACTATAAAATTTAATTTTTTTAGAAATCGATAGTAATTTTTAGATTTTTTATAAATAGATAATTAGATTTACATTTACCTATATAATATACGTACATTTATATGTATTATGTACTACATTAAGTACTCAAATTTTTTACCCCGTATACAAAATATTGAAAATTCATTCTAGCTTTAATATGAACTACCTGTGCATAAATTATGCACACACATACAAACGAAGAGTGCAACAAAAACTGTGCAAAGAAAATGCAATAGAACTTATCAAATTTAAATCAATTATATCTAACAACCTTGATCTTGAACTTTATGTTTAAATGTAGAGAATATACTCTATATCATCTGATGTAGATTCAGTATCATCTGATTCAGTACATCACCTGATTTATATACTATAATAAAAATGCAAGAGGTATACTGGTATATTATGATGTACCTTAAATTCCCTGCTATTCAAACAATTTCAAATAACAATACGCATGACTGTAATCCTACAACATTATATCATGTGATTCATAAAACCAAAAATAACACAATTTAATTCAAAAGTATTGTTATTTGATTGTAAAGGATTCACTAAAAGAAAGGAATCTTTTGTATCCTTGAATTTAATTTGAATATTCTGGAAATGGCAAAATTTGTATAGAATTGTATACTGGATGCAGTAAAATTAAATACTGGATACAGTAAAATAAAAATATTATGAAATTTTCATAAGAGTTTATATAGGGATTGAAACATATTTGAAAGAAGGGTGTTGAAAGTTAGTCGATATATGAACCTTGATCTAGAACTTCATAAGTAGTTTTTATTAAATTGAAACCAGAAGCTTTGCATGCTGCATGAAGAAATAAAACCTGGGATTTAGTAGAAGGAGTAGTTTAAGTGTCAGTAGCTAGAAGTTGGCAAAGTTTTTGTTTGAAAAATATTATTTGAGTTCAAACTCTGTTTTGTGCTTTCAATTCTTTATTAAATGCAACATACTCTGTACACATGCACTTTAAAAAGCCCTAAGAAAAGGTTTAAAGAATAAGGAACATTTAGAATAATGCATTGCATGTTAATATTTAATTGCATCCAATAATGTATACTCTATTATTCAATAATTCTTCTCTAGTTTGAATTTATTAAATTATTAATTCAATCCAATATTTCACCTAATCTGTCTAACTTGTTTTTATATACAACTGTCTCAAAGAATATTTTTCATCAATATAACTTTTATATTATTGATTTTTTTCAAATGTCATACATATTTAATAAAATTTTTTTTTTTTTGTAATTTTTCAAAATTTGAAGAATTTTTAAATATGAAGAATACAACACAACACCGCCAAATAATTTCAACAAACCAAGGATTTTAATTAAAAAAAATATTAAATAAATTAAAAAAATATGAAATATTTACCAAAATCTTTCCATTTGCATTACGTTTCACCTGAGATGTTTGGTATTTATAATCTGATTCAATATATTCATCGGTTTTTAATAAATTTGTTGAATTTACTTGTAATACTTCCGATATCATTTTTTTTATTAATATTTTTAATATTTTATTCTTTTTTTGTAAGAAAATATTTTGTAACAATATTCTTCAATTATAATAAAAATGGCAAATTGAGAAAATTATGAAAACAAAATTTTTTGTCACAAATGTTGTTTTTCTTTTATTTAATTTTTTTTAACACAAATTTTTTGAATGAAACAATTTTCACAAAAAAAATATTTAAAAAACTTTTTAATGCAGGTTTGGCTGTAAAAGATTTTCTTAAAATGTTTTAATAAAACCGCAGTCTTCTTTGATTTATAAAAAAAAATACTGATTTTTTTAAGAAAAAACTATTTATCAAAAATATATTAATTTGGTTTTATAAAATATTTGAAAATAAATTTTATTAGTGCATTCAAATATATTTAAAATCAATATTAATTTTATATTAAATTGTGTCGTGCAGTTTTTTACTACCGGTGGATTTAAATTAGAATGACTGGATATCTTTTTTGGCATCGTCCTTTTATAGTTTTTAAGTTCTATATTTTTTTCGTTATTTTATTGTAATTTTGTGTGGCTGACAAAAATTTAGAGAAGAAAGTGTATATTGATGAGTAATAACTACTAAGTATTTAAGTCTGTTTTCGTTTTGTGTTATTATTGAAAAGAGAGTACAAACAAAATATGTAAAATACAGGGTGTAGTGAGATGGAAAAACTCATATGGAAATGTAAAAAAAAATTATTCTTTGATAGATTTTTTTTTTATTTGTACACCGTATTTTTAAGTATTCCGGATTCTTTAATTGCATCTGTTAATGTTTTTCAATGTGTTTGAGGCTACTTTTGAGCTTTAAATTGCACATTTGCTTTTCAGTATTTCCTGTAAATTTTTTTTTTAAATACATATTTAAAATATTCTAATGATAACAAATTTTCATGCATTGGTGCTTTATGAATTTCAACATAAAGTACTTATTAAAGAATTCTAATATACAAAGTAATTAAATGCAAAGTTGATTAGAAAGTTTCCCCATATGGAACGAATCAATTAAATAGTTTTCAAAAGTAAAACAATTTTTAATAAATTTCTACGAAATTTATTTGCGATTAAATAAAAAATAAAAAATGAATGAACAGAAACACGCTTTATCACTAAATATTTTAATATTTTTTTGTTTTTTTACACATTTATAACATTTAAATTTTTTTATATAGCTTTAATATGTTGTATATTAATATAAATTTATTTATTTTTGTGTGATTAATATAATTGTTGTTTGTTGCATCTGTAGTTTTTTTTTTTTTGATAAAATTATTAAATATTATTTTAATTGCACTCTTTAACATTTAATAAGCTTGTTACTATAACTTATATTTAAAAAAATTTAAACAAATCAAATAAAAATTTAATTTTACTATTAATTTAAAAAACATATCGAATTTTTTTAGAAATAATAAAGAGAGCAATTTTATTTTTGAAATCAAATAAATAAGTAAATAAAATACTGATAAAAAATTTGGAAAAAAAAAAAACTCCCTTGAAACAAAATTTAAAATATTTTTTTTTTTTTTAATATCAATAAATAATAATTTAATTGTACATGAAAAAAATTAAAATTAATACTTATATATATATTAAAAGTGCCAAGCTTTAAACTATTAAAATTTTAATTTCATTACTTTCATAAGCTCAATAAAAAATATCAATGGCTAAGAAAGTATGTAGTATTAAACTAAAAACTGCTCTTTAAAAAATTGTCAATATTTAAGATAGCAAATTTTTAATTTAATAATATAAGTTTCTTAAATTTAAAATTAAATACAATCAAAATAAAATATTTATAAATACTTTTAGTACTATTTAGTATACATTTAATGACAAATTTAATGAAACATATAATTTTGTATTTTAATTGTTGTATAAAATATCCAAAACTAATATTACTAAAATACAAATACTAAAAAAAAAGTCAATCTATTTTCTAAAATTACAAAAGGAAATATTTGTAAAATAAAAAAAAAATAGTCTTAAAATTCAACTCAATAAAAATAACGGTTAATCTTCTTTGTAAATTCAGCAAAAATATAAGTCTAATAAATGTAAAAAGCATTATTCTTGATCATTAAGTTTGTTACTGGTTTCGGATTCATTTTTTTTATTATTTTTACCAATAAATTCCCATTCGCTACCATTAGAATCATTAGAATCGGTTTCATTTTGAATGATTGAGTTATTTTCGTTTTGTAAATTAAATAGAGATGGAATTATTAAATGCTTTGGCATATCCTTTGATTTCAGTTCATTTCCTCTACCTCCTAAGTCCGGGGACAAAATATTTATGTCTGAAGATGTACCCTCTCCATATTTTTTTATTGTTTGATCATTTTTTGACATATCAATTTCGTCAGTTTTAACTAATGATAATTGACTAATTAAATCTTCAGATAATATTTCATTTATATCATCTTTGGTTATTGATAAATTATTTTTACTGTCAATTATATGTTCAGTATCACTTGTTGCATCTTTCGGTGATGCTATCGGTTCTATATTGGATCCTTCGAAAGGATAACTTAGTGATGGCCAATTTGGAAATTGTAATAAAGATTCTCCTAATTTTGTTGGAGATTCTATCGAGCTTGGTTCTGTACTTTCAGGAATTGTATCTATTTGCGATTTTTCTTTTAAATTGTTTACACTTTCTTCCATTTGTTGGTTTCTAGAAATAATAAAAGTAAAATAATATTTTACATATGAAAAAAGTTAAATATTAATAAATTACGTATTTTCTGTGCAAAAACTGGCATCCATTTCTTGAGGAGCTGTAGTAACACTCTTATCTTCTTTAATTTTGGTTTCTCCTTGTGTCAGAGTTTTTGAAGTTGACGCAACAGCATAATATTTTTCACTTTGTTCGTCAATAGCTTTATGACCAACTTCTACTATTCCTTCAGGTTTTAATTTATTACCTTTATTCTTTTTTGGATTTATATGTTTTTTATATTTTTTTCCGCTTTTATAAATTATTTCTTTTTCAAAACTTTGTTCTCCTATTTTCTGTAAAATTTCAAAACGCTTTCGAAGTTCTTCTGCTAATTTTTTAGATTCTGATTCCGGTGAATCTATATGCGTTTGAATCAAAATATTTGAATTAATTGGTTCAATGGGTGGTAGTTCAAAGCATTCTTCAGCACCAATAACTTTCTCATCTTCTGTGAATTCAATTGGAGCTTCAAAAAGACCCATTTGGGGAATTGGTGGTGGAAGTAAAGGATTAAAGATTATCATAGCTAAAATTTTTTTTAAATAATATAAAATGATTAAATTAAATTTTATTGAAAATTTACCATTTTGACTTGGCGGTTCTGGTTTATTACTTAAACGAATTAAGCTTCTACCACCTTCCAATACAAAAATTTCATTTCCACATACGGCATAATCTATGATTTGTCTAAAATTTCTAGCTATTGCTTCAATTTGTAATTCTTCTAAATTTAAAATGTACAAAGAAACATCGTCATTGGTAATATAAAAATTTTTTAAATATGGGTAAATGCATGTAAAATTTCTTAAGTGAACATTTGTGCTTTTCCGATTTGGATTCAGCAACGGAATTTCCCATAATGGTCTCATAATTGGAGCATCTTTAAAAATATATGTTTTATCAACAACTCCATCACAATTTGCTAACCAAAATCGAAAACCAGGACGACAAGCGACTATCTTTGGAGGTTTTATTTCTTCACTTTGAAAAGTAGCACCAAATTCACCTAAAAATTTTCTCTCGGTTTTTCCAACTTGCGTTACTTTCCATTTACCTTCACTTTCAGCTGAATTATCAGGTTCACAAATAACTGTTCTGCATAATGTAGAGACTAGTAAATACGTTTGCTGTAAACACAATTGAACTATACTATAAGTTTCATCTAATATTTCCACTGATTTACTAATATTCTAAAAGGAAAAATACATTATTTTTGTATTCATATTGAATATAAAAAAAAAATTACATTTTGATAATCGAATTCAGTCAAAACTATAAGTCCGTCTTTATCCCCAGTAAATAATTTCATTCCATTTTTAGACCATTCACAACATGTAATTAAAGATTTATGTAATTCTCTTATTGTGTATCTTTGTATTGGCTTTGTTCTTGCCAAAGGTCCAGATAATTTTAAATCTGATGGAATTTCTTTTTGTATTTGAAAAATATTAACCTGACCATTTCTAGTACCAACTGCAATCATATATTCAACAGATGATACCACTTTAATACATGTGATTGGAGATGATACCTAAAAACATGTAAAAGCGTATTAAAAATGACTCATTTGATCTCTTGAGAACAAAAATTTCCAAAAAAAATTACTTCAACACGCAACTTCTGACACTCAGCATTATATCGATTATACCAAAAAACAATACCACCATCACTTCCTAACACTAAAAATTCTGGAATTGCATCAATACACGTAATATTTAAGTCATTAGAAAAAATTCCGTGAAATATTGTCATTGGAATTTTTTCTAATACTATAAGTGGAGCCCATTCACGTAAATTATGTGCAACATTACTATCCATTTATTTCAATTTAAACAAACAAAATAAAAGTTAATATAATTTTAAATATTTTGAATGGTTTTTTTAATTAACCGGTTTTATTCTAATTGTAAATATTTTGTAAAAATATCAATCAGAATAATAACTTTGTTTACATGTTTCTTATATTTTTAGGTGAACGACGAAATGAACCTTTTTTAATGTCAAACAGCTGTCAAAAAAAGTTAAACAGAATACGGATTATCCTGCAGAATATTTGTAAAAATTAATACAAAAACTCTTTTTTGCGACGATGCGCTTCCTGTGGTGATGTTTGTAACTAAAATTTGTTTTTAATTAGATTGAATGACAATTGAGTAGTATTAAATTTGACCGCTAGGGTAAGTGTATTTGAAGAAATTTAAGTTTAATTTTAAATAGATTTATATTTGAAAAATACCGTTATCTGAAAATGAGGTTATATAATTAGCGAAATAAAAAAAACCAGAATTTTATTTTTAAAATTTTTGAAACTTTATTAAAATAAAATTGTTTTTCTTCTTTTATTAATTTTTATATTATCTAATATAGAATTTTTGTTTTTGTTTTTTTGTGTCAATTTTTTTGAATTTTTGAATTTATTTTTATATTTTTAAATTTAAAATAATTAAAATTTAATCCAAAAGAAAAAAACATAAAGTTAATTATATTATATTCAATTTTTGTTCTATTAATTTTTTTTTTAAAGAGAATATTATAAAAATTGGATTTAAACAAAAGAATTCAAATTTAATTTTAATAATTTTAAATTTAGAGTTAAAAATGTTGAATTTATTAAATTACTATTTCAGAGTTTAGGAAAGGTCAATTTAATTTTGGCATATGTCAATGTCATATTGTATGATATATTTCTGTCTTTATTGTTTTCTTAACAGGGAATTCCCCACTTTCAAATAGAAAAGGAACATTCTATTACAAGCTTTCTTAAATAACTTTTAAAGAATAAAATACTTAAAAATTAAGTAAGATAAGTTTTAGATTAAGTATAATAAATATTATTCAGAATAAGTATTATATATACATATACATAATACTCATATAGTATTCAATATTTACAGAATATATCTAAAATATATTCAAAATGTCAAATAATTTAATAAATTAAAGTTATTGAAATATGAGAGTACATTAATATAGAATAAGGGCTCATTATCTCAAAAATCCGGGGCACATTGAATCTCTTATCACCAAGAGAATGATTTATTTTTTAATTTTAATTCTCAAAATACACTTTTTTAAAAATTCAAGACCAAAAGCAAAGACAAGAGTGAATCGCCTCTGGCATATATTGGAAGTTAATTTATTTGAATTTATTTTAACAAAATAAATATTAATATTTTAAAAGAAAAATAATGAATAAAAATTACGTTATTAATTAATGTTATTTATTATTTCAAAAAAATTGACTTGATTTTATAATTTTATAAATCGTTTGTTTTTTTTATTTTCTATATTTAAAAATTTTATTGAAATTTTATTATTTTTTTTTAACTGCCTAATTGCTAAAGCAAAACAAATAAAAATATTTAATTTTTTTTTAATAACTTAATTATTAATATTATTTTTTTTTTATTTATAATTAAATATATTATAAAAAAATATTTATGAATTTAACATTATAAATTTAACTTAAATTATATTTTATATATATATTTATATTTTTTTTTTGTTTTTGTCATCAAAGTTTTTGTTTTTAGAGTTAGAAAAGAAAAATGTTAGTTATTAATTAATTATTAATTAATATACATATATTAATTAATTTTTTGGTTTATTTTGAATTGTTCCATTTTGTTGTTTTTATTTTTTTTTTTTTTTCAAAATTAACTAAAATTTTATTTTAAAAAAATATTTTTTTTATAATATGCTGACTTGAATGTGTTTTATACAAGAATACATTAATTTTTTTTAATTTTTTAGTTTATTTAAATTAATTTTTTTTTTTAATTTAGGATGTGGTGTTTTTGTTTTATTTTATAGCATTAAATTATAGTTTCAAAATTATATTAATTTTATAATTTAATTATTTTATTTTCTTTTTTTGTTTTAATTCATTTCATTTATTTGATTTATATTTGTCATAATGTAATTTTTATATAGTTTTTATCACAGCACTTTCAATAAAAATTTTTATTGTGCAAATATTACAAGATTTTTTAATATTTTTTTTTTGTTTTTTTTAATTTTTTTTTTTTTGTATTTATTTAATGCATGATAATTATTATAATATTTATATATATATATATATATTTTTAAATTCTAAAAATTTTTTTCATTCTATTATTGTGCAAGATTTTTATTCTAGAAAAAAAACGCCTTTTGTTTTAAAGAAATTTTGAATTTTAAAAAAAACGTTATATTGCACCAATCAAATTAGTTGATTATCAAATTTAAAAACTTATCAAATATTTTTGATAAGTGGTTTTATTTGCGCCAACACTGTATCGGATTATTAACTCAATTTAATTTTGATTAGTAAAAAATATTCATTTATCATATAAATGATTATTTGATTAGCGATTAAGTGGTTGGTGCAATTTAATCCAAATTTTGAAAATTTGAGATATATAATAGCGACTTCGATATATATCTAATTGTATATATAGTGATTTAATTTAATCACTAAGAAATTAATTTGAAAATGAATAATATATTATATTTATATTTTATTTAAATATATAAATTCATATATTTAAATAAAATATAAATATATAAAAAATTGTTCAAATAAATAAATACTTAATAAGTACAAAATAATTATAAGTTAAATAATAATTTTATGTATAAACTCTGTGCACAATATATAACAAATTTTACTATATTTTATTTAATTATTATATTATGTAATATATCTAAATATTTGTTTTTTTTTTTTCTAATTTCATTGAAATTGTTTTTAATATGCATACATATATAGTACATAATTTAATTTTGCAATTAAAATTTTTTCTTGGAAAATGGTCCTATGATTTTCTTTTTTAATTTTCAATTATTATGATATTATTAATTTTTTTTTTATTAACATATAGTAGTTAATTTTTAAAATAATCTTAACGAATTTTTAACGAAATATATAATAAATTAAATATGTAATTAAAAAAGTTCGGAAAGGATTATGTAATTATTTAATTATTCGTAATTATGATGTAATTATAATATTTTAAATATTCCGAGTATATTTTACAATTATGAACTCACCAATTGAGTTCAGTTTCTCATAAGGGTTTATTCCATTATCATTCGGGTCAAATAATAAAAACTGTGGTCTCAGATTGTCGTAAAAAACTCTTGAAGAAATAGCTAAAAGAAATTTAAAAATCCTGTTGTGTGGGCTGGGTTATATTAGAATTGAAGGATATAAAATGATAAATCGCTTTTGAAAAATCTACTCAACAACGAAACATTAAGGATTAACTTCAGCGAAAAGGATATTAAAACTTGAAAGTCTCATAACAGACCAATAATGTGTCTTCTTTTCCTAATTAACAGAGAAAGAATTGGACTTCCGTTACTCTGTAATTAAAAAAACAGGAAATAATTGAAAATTGAAATATCTTATAACTTAAATGAAAATTTTAATATTTCTTTTTGAATTTTCATAGTATACGAGAGCCGAGTAAATATTTTTTTAATATTTTAGCAAATTTTTATATAATTTGTAGTTTTACTTTCTTCTAGATATAATATTAATTGTAATGCAAATTGTGCAAATTTTAAAAAATTTTTTAATCCTAAAAAGTAATAATTACGATTTTTTAAAGGTATTTTTTGTTTTTTTGGAAATTTCAAATTTCTACAAATTTTTATTTTTAAAAATTTAATTTATACATTTTTATAATTAGATACATTTTGAAAGATTTTCTAGATTTGTTTTTTTATTTCTATATATATAAAATATATTATATAAGTTATAAATTATATTATAATGTATATGTATATAATATATATATTGTAGAGGTTCGCATATATATGATTTTTTCTAAATTTTTTAATTTATTAAAATATGGCATTTTTTGGTATTTTTCATTTTATATGATATGATTGCTTCTATATTATAATATAATATTGACTTTTGAATTTGAATTTCTATTAATTTATATTTTAAAAATAAATAATTTCTTTTTTATCTAGTTTCTTTGTTTTTTTTTATCTATATAATATATAAATTGAATATATAAATTTGTTATATTAAATGATTTTCTATATTTCCCTATAATGTTATATACAAATATATATATTTTTTAAATGTAAATATCGAATTTGATTTTCTATTCTATTTTAAATTTGATTTTAATAATTAGAAAATAATTTAAGAAATAAACCAAATTTTATTTATATTTTTAAAATTAATAATATACCATTTTTACTCTAACTGAGGATGTTTCTACTTTAAGTGAAGATTTTTAAATTTGTCTGAAGACTGTTTTATTTTAATTTGAGATTTTTTCTAGTTCAAGTGAAGATTCAGTAGTTTTGGTAATTTATATATTATACTACCCTATTATTTTAGAGCTTAGTTTGTATGATTTCCATTGCTGCATAATTTTTAATAATAGTTTTATATTCAATTATAATCATTTTAAGCCTTCACTTAAAGTGAAAGTTTCTTTCCTTAATAAAAAAATACCCTCAGTAAAATTAAAAATATTCTCAGTAAAAGTAAAAATGTCTTTAGTAAAATTAAAAATGTCCTCAGTAAAAGTAAAAATGTTATCAGTAAAATTAAAAACGTTTTCAGTAAAAGTAAAAATGTTTTCAGTAAAAGTAAAAATTTCTTCAGTAAAACTAAAAAATTTTTCAGTAAAATTAAAAATGTTCCCAGTAAAAGTAAAAATGTCTTCACTTTAATTAAAAATTTCTTCCCTTAAGCTAAAAACAATGACCTTAAGTAAAAATGTCCTCAGTAAAACTAAAAATTTCTTCAGTAAAAGTAAAAATTTCTTCAGTAAAATTAAAAATTTCTTCTGTAAAAGAAAAAATGTCTTCAGTATAATTAAACATGTAAAAATTTCTTCCCTTCAGTTAAAAACAATGACTTAAACAAAAATGCCTTCAGTAAAAGTAAAAATATCTTTAGTTAAAGTAAAAATGCCTTCAGTTAAAGTAAAAATGATAAAATTTCTATAAGGTCTCTATGTATTTCATTTGTTTGAATTCAAAATTGATTTTTTTTAATTTGTTTGTAATGAGTTTAATTATTAATTAATTATATTGTTAATTAACTATCTCTTTATTTTTATTTTCTCAAATATAAAATTTTATAAATTTATTAAGAAAAAATTTTTATCTTTATAATTTTAATTAAATTTACATATTTGCTATTTTTAATATAAATTATTAAAGTTTATTATTAGCAGTTGATCGTTTGTTTTTGTTTTTTGTTTTTAGAAGCTGCGCTTTATAACTAATTAAGCAAATTTATTAGTTCCTTAAAATTGTTTTTGGTTTTTTTTTTGTAATACTTTTATTTAAATTTATAATTTATTTTAATATTTTAAATTCATTAAATCACTCATTTTGGTTAAAAGTAAAGAAATGATTGAAAAAAAATAAATTTCAGAACGAAATTTAAATATTTTTTTAAAATATACTTTCATTATTTCTATATAAATCTTTGTGATTTCGTTCATAATTTGGCTTTAGCTTCAATTTTTCAAAAAACACAGTCACTTAATAATTCGATATTTTTAAATTTTCTACAAATTTTTTTTTTAATTATTTCAAGAATTCGGATAAATATTTTCTATATAGTTAATTTTTTAAAATAAAATTTTTGGGCTTATTAATTAATTAAGAAAAAATTTTATTGAAATTTTTGTACTACTTTAAATATGTACATTATATTATTTTGCCTAGACTTTTTAATTCGTTCAAACTTTAAATAAATTCAAAATTAAATTTTGATTATAAAAATCGAATTAAATTTTCTACAATTATACAGAAACTATTTGTAAATTCTTTATGTTCTAGAATATATATATAATTTTTTTTTAAATACTATCTAATGTTAACGACAAGGCGATATGGATAAGAAAAAACGACAGTGAATTATTAATATACATTTATATAGAAAGCGTTCGAATACCCTATTTTATATTTAATTATCAGTGAATTATACAAAGATCTTTGCTAAACTAATCATGCTTCTTATATACTTACGACTTTTATTCGAACAAATTACTAATATTCGTCGAATTTTAATCAAATAATAAGAGGAAATAAAACGTATATAATTAAATTCTATAATTGAATTTAAAAATAAATTCATTAAATTATTTTATATTAATATATTTTTAACAATAATTAAAGCGACATTTATTAATTAGAATTGAAAAATTAATATTGGATAATTGGTTCTTTACGTAAATTTTTTAATTTTATTAAATAAAATTTTCCTAAATTTGGAATAAATAAATTTTATATTAATACTATTAATTAATATTTAAAAATAAACTCTTTATTAAATTCATCTAACACTTAAACTATCAGTAATTATGATTGTATTATTTTTAACTAATAAAAAAAGAACCAAATGAGACTTTTCTCTTTATAGATATTAATTAATTATTTATTAATTAATATTAATTAATAATAATTAAAAATAATTTAATTTGTTTTTTTTTAATTTATTTTATTAATTTAATAAAAATTTATTACAAAGGCAAATTATGTGTGATTAAATTATTTTTTTAAAAATAAAATAATGAAAATTAACAATATATATATTATATATATTTTCAGTTAAGAAATTTATAACTGGGATAAAGCTATTGAATCAAAGTTATTAACTCAAATGGCAGTAAAAGAACTTTATTTACGTATTTTTTTTTTTTTGATTAATTCGTACTTGGTACTTTGCAAATTGTTTTTTCGAATTTATATAATTTTTAAAAGGTTTCATTTGAAACCCTTTTGTTCATCCGAATTTCGAAATTGAGTTTTTTCTACAATTAGAATAAAAGATTACTAAATTCTGACGAAATTTTGATATTAATATACTATTAATAGACTGTAGACAGCTTCCATTGTATATACTTAATGAAAAAGTATATATATTTTATTTAGAATTAATTAAAAGATATAACTAATTAATTAATTATTTAAATACCTATAATTTTAAACTGAAAAAATTTAGTTAAAAGCAATTTTATTTATAAGAATTTGCAACAGCTTTTATTTTATTAATTTTTTTTATTTTTTAATATTTAGTGCTTTTTGTTATTTTTGTTCTTAATATTAATACAAAAAAAATTAATGTACGAAAAATTTGATTTAAAAAAATATTTTTAGTTTTTATTCTTATAATTTTTTTATTTTTATTTAATTTATTTATATTTTTTAAAAATAAATTTTATAATTTTCTTTTTGTTTTATTAAATTTTTTTTCTTAATTAATTATTATGATTATACGAGTATTAACTTAAATACTATAATATAAAATAATAATTTATTAATTATTTAAAAATTGTTATAATTAAAAAAAAAAATTAATACAAAAATATATTTAATTAAAAAAAAATTTATTAATAGAAAAAATTAAAAAATTTATTAATTAAATTAAAAAAAAAAAAAAATTAAATAAAAATTAATTAATATTTTTTTGTTTTTTAAAAATTTAAAATTTCAAAATAAAAAGAAAATTATTTATTATATTTCAAAATGCTTGAATTGGTCTATACAATCCAGTATAACCACATAATCTAGCACGTAAAGCTGGTATAAGGAATGCAGCTGCTGATATATCTTTAAGCAAATCCGAACATTCACATATTAATAAATACATTTTATCACCCTTCTGTGAAATACTCTTATGTAATGCAATACGTTTAAGACCAGCTGAACGTGGTAAATATCTGTACAAAATAATAAGAAATTAAATTAAATGTATTATTAATTTATTTATATAAAAATTTAAATCACCTATATAACATTCTGGCACCGGTCCAGTATAACCAATTTTTTTCAAAACGTTCTCCATCATCACCTTCAAAAACCTAAAAGTAAAAGTTATAGGATTTTTGTTTTAAATAAAATTTTTTAAGACATTTTGTAAATGCTACACATATGGTTTTAAGAATCTACAATAAGGATGTAAAGGATCTAATAGGATTCAAAATATATTTGCAAAAAAAAACTTGAAAAATAATCTATAATTTTAAAGGAAACTTAAGGAACCCTAATTTTTTGTCCTTGTTTTGATTTATATTAATCATGTATGTGTATGTAAATTTGTATTATACAATAGAAATATTATACGAGTATATTTAGATACCATTCGTGAATAAAATTTTCCTTGGTTCTTTAAAATATTTTATTCAAATACAACTCAGAAATAAAAATTAATTATTTTAAAAAACTTTTTTTTATAAATAAAATGGTCTTTTGTAAATTTAATAATATTAACTGGCTCTCCTATTATTTATATAAATGTTCTGGTGTTAAGGGACTCAATATTACATTTAATTTTAAAAGTATTTATAACAATTTTTAGGCTTGCTTAATATTTTCCCAAAATATTTTTTAAAAGCTAGTAGATAAAATGGTACAAAAGCATGATCCTAAAATTATGCAAAATTTGTAACTTTAATAAATCGTTTTCCAAATATTTGCCCCTAAAAGTATGCAAAAACTGTAAATATAAAAAGTCGGTTTCAATAGACTTGTTCCTAAAAGTATGCAAAAAAATTAAATTTAAAAAATCTGAAAACAGTATACTTGCACCTAAAAGTATGCAAAAACTGTAAATTAAAACAACATTTTAAATAACAAGAAGTCCATTTCGGAGTCATTTTTAAAATAATAAGTTAATTAAATCGAGAGGTTTGATTAAAATTAATACCAGTAGACAGACGAAAAACCAATTTAATAAAAACTTTTTTAAAAAAACATCCCATCTATTTTTCGTTATAAAATAACTTTTCCAGAATATAAAAAATCTCAAGAGTATTTTAGAGAAAAATTATTCATTTTTATCTTAAGATAACGTAAAATTAAATAACCATAACGAATTGTATAATACTGAAAAAAAAATATAAATACTTTAAGAAACCAATTGGAATACTAAATAGGACTCATTATAGAATATATAAAAGAAAATTAAATGAAATCATGAAAATTTTTAAAGTAATAAATTTAAAAGAGAATAAAAAAATTAATCAATCTTATTCAGATCATATCTATACATACATTTCTTTAATACTCTTCATTTTTAATTCTCCACTTTAATGATTGTAGGTGTTGAGGGTAATTTTAGTTTTACAGTTTGTTTATTTATTTTATTGTTTAAAACATTCTTAAGATTTCTTTTATCATTGCACGTTACAATGTGTACAAATTGGATTATTCATTTTTTTTATTTGATTTTTGGAATTTTAAAACTTTTTAAATTATAATTCCAAAGAAATTTTTTACATTTTTTTAGAAAAGGAAATATACATAGATAGAATTATCGTATTAAATACCTTAATAGTGAAAAATACGGAAATTCCAATGAAAAATTCTGGATGACATTAATTAATTTAGTAAATTATACTCGATTATATTTATTGTTCAGGACTTGAGTAAATGGAATTTTAAAGGAATTCACGTAATTAAAATTATGATATGATAATGAAGGATTTATTTAATTAAATTTTTTTTTTATATTTACCTTATATACACTTATAATATAACCAGTTGATGGTGTTTGAGATTTCTTAAGATTACCGAGTTCATTTGGTGTCATACTTAATGGGGGACGACCTGTAAAGCAAAAAATTTGATATAATAATTTAAATATGGTTTTAATAATTAAAAATAAAATAACATTTGCAGTCAAAATTTATATTTAACACTATATTTAAAATATTTGAAAAGTCCATAAAAATATGCAATAATTTAAAATTAATTTTAAAAACAATTTTTTTCAATCCAATTTATAGTATATGAAACTGAAAAAAATATTAAGAATCGTTTAAAATTAGCAAGAATGGTATTTGGGTATTTTAGGGCCAGCTGGAGATTTCGATAATATATGAAGTCTGTACAAAAGCCATTTTTTCTAAGTGAAAAACGATAACTTAAAAATTCAATTACAGACAAACTGCAAGTACTTATACAAAGGGGGAAAAATGGAGTTGGATGGCAAGAAGACAATGTGGGTCTGGTGATTGACTGAAATTATTCGAAAAAAGAATAAAAATGCTAGAGATATCGTGAAGCTGAGGCGGGATAAGCGATAAAGCGTTAAGAGTATGTTATTAAAGCTTTAATGAAAACCGTATATTCTTTTCTAGCTAGTGAAGTGCATGAATATAATTCAAATAATTTTGGAAATAACTTTAATCTTATTATTGATTCGGAAACCCAATTTTAACCACTCCTCAATGACTTTTTATCACAATTGTATAACATGTCGTAAAAAAAATCTAGGTTAGTATTAAAAAACTAAATCTTAAAAAATATCCATCAATTTACTGATAATAAAATATAATGTAAAAAAAAACGGTTTTAATTTTAATTTATAAACTGTCCAAATCCGCAAAATTAACTTAAAATAAAAAAAAAAATTTAATTAGATTTATCTTCTTAATGTCCACTTTTTTTGCCTTAGAACCATTTAATAAAATAAAAATAAATTTAAAAAACATAAGAAAACCTTAAATAGATATTTAAAAAAAAAAATTGAAAATATAATATACTTACATATTGCTGCAACTTCACAATAAAGATCTAATGTATGAGCGGCAGTGTATCTATAAAATACAAAAGAAAAAACGAAAGAAAAATGTATATAAGAAATTACTGAATTAATTAAAAAAAAAATCGTTAGACATTTAGAAAGTTATAAAATACAAATATTTCTAAAATGAAATAAATCTTTTGATTTTTTTTTAACTTAATTAAAATAGAACCATCATTAAAAAAAAGTTAAACTTGGCTCAATGAACATTTTCTTTTAATTAACCAAAATCAGATAATCTTAAAAAAGTATCTATAGATATATATAATGGAAATCTGAAAAAAAATTCTTTTAGTTTTTAATTATTTCAAATTTTTTATCAGTATATGGCAACATATGTACGAGTACATTGTATATTTGAATTGACCCAATTGGATATATGTAGAAGGACATTACAAATATATACGAGGTGTCCCAATAACTAATTACTAAAATTTTTGAGTTACGTGAGAGGCGGTATTTTAAAAATTATCGGAAGATATTAGAATTGGGAATATTTACCGTTAGTTACCGTTATTTTTAAAAAAATGTGTCAAAACATTTCTTTTTAAATTAAAAATTAACTGACGTTGGGGTTTAAATGATAGTTGGGTGCTAAACTGAAATTAGCAGGAAAATAGAAGTACAAAAATGCTAGAGATATCGTGAAACTGAAGCGGGAAATGCGATTAAGCATACGGCAAACTTTAATTTCTCGTGAGAAAAATAATGTCTAAACTTTCTTCAAATTCTAAACCGGATATTCTGAACTTTAAATAATGTTGCATAAACAAAAAAATATTATATAAATTTATTTCGAATTTTATAAAACTTTTTAAAAACTTGGTCATCTGTATTTTGAAGTATTCTGAAAGATTCAATATCTTAAAAAGTGGTAGATATACACAACTACTTATAAATCTACTACTTATTTTAGATTAACATCATAAATGATCTATTTAAGTTACGAAATTTAGTCCGGGGACTCTTTGCATGTGTATGTGTATGCAAGGATTTCCTCATAGAAGTATTTCTGAAGTTAAGTTCCGATACTTAAACTACATAGATACATGAATTTATTGTATGGAAGAGGGTTATTAATAATGTATTGGCAATTAATTATTCAACACTCAAAATATTTAATCCATAATTCCTCGAAAACAATTAATAATTGGTCCTCCCTCCCATTCAGTTTTTAGTTTATCACAAATCACAAGGATTTGAACTCGTATATGCGAAACACCCTGCTTTAACACATATTAACTTGTAAAACTGTAATAGTTTTTATTGCATCATCCTCTTGCTCTTTGTTTCTCCTCAAGAGTGGAAATTATTTTTCATTATTTTCTAAACTTTTCCTTTTTTTTTACTTTTGGTAGAAAAAAGTCAATTAATTTTTTTTTTCTCAATTTTTGAAAGTGATATTTAAGAAATTAAAAAAAAATTGATTTATACATTAAAAGATTGAATAAAAAGTATCTATAGATAAAAATCTGTTAGGTATTAGGTTTTGGCGCAAAAATAAATGTTAATTTTTTATTATTGCGGCATTAAATGGTTATTTTCGTTTTACATTGAGGTTCGAGGTTTTATTCTTTAGTGTCCAGTGTGTGTCGTTTATGTGTCCTTTATGTGTCCTACAATGTAGAAAGGTTTCAATTTTTTAACATTTGGACATTTAACACTTCAAAAAATTAAAACTCAAAAATGATTGGGTGTTAAAAAATACAGTAAAAGTAAAAAATTAATTAAATTGAACAATCTCTGATATTAATGGTAACAAAAAGAGATTGATCTATGAAAACATTTCCAAATAAATTGGCATTGATTTGAATTTATTCAATTTAAATTAATCTGTTCTTTTTGGTGAAACAAATTGACAAATCGATTTGGCAGATAATCAAAATATAAAAAAAAATTTTTCTTTTACAATTATAGTATTTAAAATAAAAAAAAAATAAATAGTATGGATTCTATTAATGTTAAAATAATAGGGAAATTCACTACATGTGATGAAACTCAACAAAAAACAACAAAACGTTATTGCCAATGATTTCAAAAATTTCAAAATACTGAAAAGCGATCTTTATGTTTTTGTTTGATTACAAAATACAAAAATTTTATTTTGGCAAATTATCAAAGAAAATTTTTTGTAATTGAAGTGACGAATAAAAAATATATGTATATATGTAAAAATATATATGTAAAATATATATATTAAAAGTCGTCGTCATACAATTAAATTTTGCTTTAAGGCCAAAATTGATGCAATAATCTTTCAGTTTTTTTTTAGGAGGTTTCAAGCGATTCAAGTTGCAAGATGGTGACTATAATGATAAATTAAATTAATAGTTGAAATGTTAGTTAATTTAAATTTAAAATATTTTTTTAAAATAATTTTTGGCAAGATATTTTAATTAACTCATCATTTAATAATGTAAATTCGTCGCTTTTAATTACATTTCATTTGTTGAATGTGAGTTATAATGTATGAAATGAAAATTTTTAAATTAAATTTAGTAATTTGCTTGGTGGATTTTTTTTAAAGTTATTAATCATTGTAGATTAGATCAAAGTGTTAAAAATTTAAGTAAATGTTTTCCACTTCTTATTCGGAGTTATAACCAGAGGTTCAGGGGTCTTGAACTAGCAAGAAACCTAATTCTCTAAAAAACTCCGAAGATATAATCCAGAAAATTCCTAAAAAAGTATACATTTGATCTCAAAGTAGTATATTCTCATTCATACCTTCATTTTCCAGGGCTGCAAACCCTGGTCAAAAATTGGATTTAATTTCGATCTGAGATATTTTAGTACGTTCGGATCAGCTTCGGGTTAAGGTTTTTGAATGAAAATCAAAATAATAATTAAAATCGAAAGCCTTTTACTTAAAAAAAATATTTTCGTTAATTATCTTTATTTTTTCGAATTTACAAAAACAAAAACAATAAAGAACCTAGAAATTGTTTGAAGATAATTTTGTGAAAATTTTAAAATTGTAACTCCTCTAGTTTTTGAATTATCTTCCCGACATACAGACAGACAAACAAACTCAGCGAGAGAGTTTATGTCTAGCTTATCTAATTGCTCTCCTAGCCGAGGAGCAACTTTTTATAGATCCTATTTGTATGCACGGGAATACAAATAACTTTAGCAAACAGCTAATATTATTTGGGCAGTTTCATATAAAGTGAGTGTATCGCCACATTTGTGTTCATCCCAAAAATTTAAAATATTTTCATTTTCAGATAAAATAAATAAATCCCAACATCATTTTCGGCCACGCTTTTAACTGGTTTTAGATTCGGTCTCATCAAAATGCTTGGCTCATAGTGAGTTTTAGTATCAAGTTTGTTGACGGTTTGCAGCCCTGAAACAAAATTATATTTAAAATAAAAAATCAACTTTGAACTTTACCATACACCAACCACTTTTAATGACTTTTATATTTGGTATAAAATAAATTACACCCTGTTGACCTTAAATTAGGTACCTAAAACCATTCAAAAATCCCTACCCACCCACTTCTGTTCATTCATTTAAAATTAACATATGTACATTAGCTACTAATGATTTTAATTCCAAAAATATTTCTATTAAAATGAAAAAAAAAATCATTGAATTGGAAAAATTAGAATCCAAAAACTGTTCTCTGTAGGAAAATGGGGTGTTGAAAAAAAATTATCAGAAATTAAAAAAAAGGGTTATATGACTTTTTCCGTTCGAAATGAAAATGTTATTTATGGTTATAAAGATATCATTTTTATTTTTCGAATGTTATCTCTCTTGAAATTGCTATATTTTATTTTTAAATTTTATGAATTATTAAATTTCTATATATTTATATATCTCATATATATATGGTAGTCTCTGTACTCAATAGTTTGAACCTATTTGTATATAGAAAACATCAGGTATAAACATTAAAATAAAACTTGTTTTATTTTAATTATATGTACATTTATAAAATTTTTTAATATTATGTAGCATTCTGCGTGCAGGGTCATAACTCCCGGGGTCACAACTCCCTTAGAGACTTATTACTCAATTAAAGACCCATAGCAATGGGAGGACTTATGACCCTTGGGGTTTTGAGGGTCAACACACATTTTTTTTTTAAACAACTTCAATATGCTTCCTAATACAGAAGAATGTCACATCGACAAATATATAAATACATTTTGTTTTATATCTAATATTTTACTTGTATCATAAAGGTCCGAAAAGACTATCAGAAATTATTTCAAAATAAATTTTGACTTATGTATATTAGGATATGTATACGCACATACTACACAATTTTAGTTATATAATGTTACAACTGCCATTAAAAATTAGTAAAGGGGGTTATAACTCACTTAAAAAGTAATGGTTCCAAAAGGAACTCATGACCCACTTGCCGAGGGACTTATGTCCCACGTGAACATTTTAATGTGAGTCAAAGATTCTTTAGGGAATCACAAAAGGACTTATGACTCTGGGAGTTATGACCCTGCACCGGTATTCTGATATACAAAAAAGGAATTTAAACACATAAAAACAAACAATTTATTTAGTATTTGTTATATGGTTTTCCTCAATTTTATGGTTCTACAACCTTTGAATCAAACAAATATTTTTGGTTTCTAGAGGGGATTCACTGATTTTGTACAGACACAAAAATTTATTTAAATATTTTTTAAAAATTGTTTAAATATTGAAAATGAAATATGATGTGAAATATGGTATTTAATTTAAAATTGTCCTCTGTGTTTTTTAAATTATTTTAAAATGTAGTTGATAATGATATATGAAATAAGTATTTAAGTATTAATTAAAAAAAAAATGGACACAAAATTGAATTGAAAAATAAATAAAATTTAATTAAATGTTATCAATTTTATCAGTTTATTTAGTCAAATGGTTTAAATTTAAATTTTATTAATAGTTGTGTATTATAAATATATTTATAATATCAAATATTTGTTGTATTAAATTTATAAAAAACATTTAATTTATGGTAAAGTTTTGTGTTATTTTAATTGATTTTAAATGAGTCTAAAATTGCATTAAAATTTTATAATTAGTTTAATAATGTTTATATATTTGCAAAATAATTATTAAACATCTGTAAAACTTTAAATTGGAAATTAATTTTAAATAAATTAATGAATTTAATCCCAATTCCCTACGTGTATTTTAATCAAATCATATTTGAAATAAATAATATATTGAACCATTCTATATATATTACAAAGTAATAGAGACTTATGGCAACTAACAGGCGAAGAACCGATAATGAAGCAAATCAAGCTCAGAAAATGTATGTGAATAGGCTACACTCTGAAAAAACCACCAACTAACATAACAAAAATGGCCCTAGAATGGAACCCCCAAAGTATTAAAAGCCGCGGCCGACCCAACAACATCTGATGTCAGCTACGACTGAACTAGCGCGAAACAGACAAATTTAGAAATGTGGATGCCCTACGCTCCCGATGAGTAACAGGGAAAAAAAAATTTATATTACAAAACAAAAAATTTTTCGGATTCTAGAGGTAAAGAAAAAACAGTTGGATACAAAATCAGAATTAAGAGCCTTTCACAGAATATGTATATATTATATGAATAAATATAAAATGTATATATTATTAAATAGGTGGCATTTTTGAATAGGTGTTGAGTTAGATTATTTTCAGGATTTTTTTTCGAGATTTTGTATTTTTTGGGTTCGGGTTCAGGTATTATCCCGATTTTCGTTTTCAAGATTTTAAAATATTTGGGAGTTTCTTATATTTTAAGTTTTTCTATTGTAAAAATATAAAACAAGAGATTTTCTAAAATGCGATTTCTTAAAAACTAGATTTTCTATAACGAAAGTTTTTATACCCGTGCATATATATATGAACATCGGGTATATTAGATTTGCTCCTCCGTTTGTAACGCATCGATCTAGACGAGCTAGATATAGTGTCAAGGGTACGTATCGGCTCAGAATCGAAAAATTAGTCGATCTAGCTATGTGTGTCTGTCCGTCCGTCCGTGTGTCATCACGATAACTCAAAAACTAAAAGGGCTAGAGTCTTGAAATTCACACAAAGTCATTTTTAGACAATTTCTAGGTTCCCTATTGTTTTTGGTTAAAATCGGACCAAGGCTTCGGGGAGCTGCCATACAACTTTTTTGCACCAATATGAATTTTTTCAAAACTATTTATACTACGGGGATGAAAATTACACACGGTTAGTTTTATATTGACTCCGGCACTTATATGAAGTTTCAAAATGTTAGGGCCCCATTTTCGGGGGGCTGCCATACAACTTCCTTGCACCAATATGAATTTCTTCAAAACTAATTATACTACGCGGATGAAAATTACACACGGTTAGTTATATAATGAATCGAGCACTTATATGAAGTTTCAAAATGTTAGGGCCCCATTTATGGGGGGCTGCCATACAACTTCTTTGCACCAATATGAATTTCTTCAAAACTAATTATACTACGAGGCTGAAAACTACACACGGTTAGTTATATAATGAATCGAGCACTTATATGAAGTTTCAAAATGTTAGGGCCCCATTTTCGGAGGGCTGCCATACAAAGTTTTCGATTCAATAACTGTGAATCTAATAAAGCTACAAGGTTAAAATTAAAATTGGGCAGGTAAATTAATAGGGCAAGTTACTTGGCAAAGTTGGACATCACTCGGACCATCGGACTTTTAGGGTGGGCCAATTTTTTTTTTTTGTTTTTTTTTTCTTTGTTGTTTTTTTTTTTTTTTATTTTTTTTTTTTTTTTTTTTAAGCTTAAGTTATGGGACAATGAATGAAAACTTTTTTTTTTTTTTTTGTGATTTTTTTTTTTTTTTTGTTAATTTTTTTTTTTTTTTTTAAGCTAAAGTTATGGGACAATGAATGAAAATTTTGTATTTTGTTTTGTGATTTTTTTTTTTTTTTTGTTAATTTTTTTTTTTTTTTTTACGTCAAAATTATGGGGTAATGAGTTAAATGTATAAGAGAAGTAAATTACGGTTTATTTTATACACCATAGTGGGTATGCACGGGTATCTAAAAGTTGACAAAGGCAACTATAATCTTCCTCGTTAAAAAGTAAATTTAAGACCCCAATTAATTTGAATAGTTTATAAATCTTTCGAGATCTTTAAAATGTTGCTGAAATGATCTTTAAGAGAATTCAGGAACGAAACTAACGAAATATTGCGATAAGTAGTAATAATCTAGGGCAGTATGGGCAATATCCCAAATTATGATTCCTGTATAAAATTTTTCTACTCTTACCCTCCTAAAAAAGTTAATAATTTACTGTATAAGTTTTTATGAAATTCTATCTATATATATATATATATTTACTTATTTCTTTAAAAAATTATTAAATCTTAAATTTTCATTTGAAATAATTTAAATATTTTTTAATATTAAATTAATAAAAACTTCTTTTAAATTTTACTTGTAAAGAATAATATATTGAATATGTAATATATGAAATTTATTTAATCTTATTTTAAGAAATCTAAAGTCCATATGTAAGATTCTACAAATAATTCAATTACAATTTACTTATGTTTTACAATATTTATTTGAATTTAATTGAGATGTAAAATTATATATTGTAATTTTATAACAATATTTAAAATTCAAAAGATATTATTTTCATTAGATAATAAACTAGTAATGCATGCTTTCATTGCAAGCGTTCAAACATTTGATTTCATAACATGACATTGTCTAACTTATTATCTATCGCTTACTTTTATATTAAGGGCTTATAAACGAGCTCAGCGCAAAAGGAAGACGACCTGAAACCATGGCTCCGAACCAAAGTTCTAGAGCTTGTCGAGATCTTTTGAATGATACCCCACTTGAAGACATTCGGCTATAACTAATGAAATATCCAAACAACCTTTAAGGGTCTAAATGGGCTCTTTTGAAATCGAAAAGTTCAAATTTCAGATGCTCAAATTTTCTAAATAGTGACACGCTAAGCGCAATCAAATGCTTTTTACCGCAAACCTCTAGCACATCTAGAAGTGCTTCATCTTTCTGATAAGAAGTCAGTGAGTGATTGAGTGAGTGGTTTCATGCATTTGTTAGAAGCAGCTTCTTATTATATATTATATAAATAAAATAAAATATAATAAAAATTTAAATATAATACTTAATTACTTTGTAAGTTGTAAAAGTATTACAAATATATTATAAATTTTTTAAAATGTTGAAAGAAATCCTTTCTTAAATATCAAAAACATGTAAATGCTATTGAGAATACTATTGAAAAACAAATTTTCTTTTTTAATTGAACAAGAGATAATCATATACATACAATACAAACATATACGTGTATATATATAATAATAAAAATAAAATCAGAAAAATATAAAAAAAAAAAATAATAATAATAAGAACATTTTAAAATTCAACAATTACAATCATTTAATATTAATAAGCAAAACACATGTAATTGCACACATATATACATACATCTTTATATAAATATGCCTAAATTAACAAGGATAATTGTATCCTTTTTTTTTTTGTAAGTGTATTTATTATGTATGAAAACGATGCATGAAATTTTCCGAGCCAAGAGGAAAAAAATATTTTTTCAAAGGTATTTATAGTTTTTTTTTAAATTTTTTTTATTTCTTTAAAGGTTTTCAGACCATTCATTTATTTTGATTGGGTTTGCTTTAATAATTTTTTTCCACTTTTTAATGATGAGGTTTTTATAGTTATTTTATCTCATTTCATTTATTAACACATTTCCCAGTCCTTAGGATCGTGCAATATTGTATGAGTATTGCTATTCTACTATAGAACTTAAATCTCCATCTCAAATAATTTCCTCCGATTGTTTTTGTCTTCCAAGTGTGATTGCATTGGTTTTATTCAGCTTCTATAAATACATGCGTTTCTGGGATTAAGCACCTTTAAATACCATTTGGTCCCTTATGAGTCCATGTACGGCTTATGTTGTTGGGGATGTGGTTTTTCAATTTTGTGCCTCTTTGTTGCCTCAGGGTGAATTCCTTACAACAAAATTGAGTACATCTAATAACATTAATATTGCTATTATGCGGTGCTCAAAAATCTTTTCCACCAACTTCGGTTGTGCACATTATTAAAGAGCACTTCTGAAAATTAATTATAGAATGTTTCAATTAAGAAATCGCACTGTCGCTTGTTTTATATACGCAATGGGTTTTATCACTCCACCAACGAGGCTCCAATTCTTTTAATATTTCAAAAAAACAACCAATTAATATTCATTGCATACTTATAGGATGATAAAAAACCTCTTAAATATTTATTGCATACTTATAGGATGAGAAAATTCCCTCTCTTCTATAATTCTTAAATTTCTAAAAATATAAAACAATAACACGTGCTCTATTCATAAATACCTACACAAAATTAACTGTTATTTTAGTTACGGTAATAATTAACTATTATTTGTTTAGTTTTATCAACTAAAAATATTTAAAAAAAAAAGGATAATGATGTTTTGTTTCTTTTTTTGTAGTTGTTTTTTTTTTTTTGCGGAATTTTGTTAAAGCAATTATATGACAATTAATTAATTTGTTAGTATTTTACTTTAAGAACTAAAAGAAAAAGATAATTATGATTTTTTATACTCATGCAAATATAATTAACTAATATTTATGCACGTAGACAGGCCCGGGTACAAAAACAAAAATTTAAATTGAAGTAAAAATTCGATAAATGAAAGCTCATCAAAGCAAGCAAAAAATTTAAGTAGAAAGTAAAACAAATTTTTTGGGAAATTACTTTTTTTTTAAGGTTTATTTTTTTGTTGAGTAATAATCCTTTCAAAATGAACCTAAATTACCTAAAAGAGTGAGGTTCAAAAGGTATATGCAAAAAATTACTTTTTTTTTGTTTATTTGAAAAAAAAAATTATTAAATTAAGTTGGTAAAGTTTTTTATTAGATTTTAGTATTTTGATGGAAGTTTTTGTTTTCTGTTTGATTTTCGTTATTAAAACAAAATTTAATTTGGAGAAATTGGTTATGGATATTATATTATTGATTTTTCTTTTATAATACACTTAAGAAATGGAAGGAGTCAATTCGTTTAGAGTCAATTTCTAAATTTAAAAATGCAAAAGTGTTAACTGTGAAATATTAGATTTATTGGGAGAGTTCCATAATTTCGGTTTAGTAATTTTTTTTTTAGGAAATCTCGTCTTTAGCAAATCTGGTTTTTAGAAAATTTCGTTTTTAAGAAATCACATTTTAGAATCCAAGTCTGTTTTTGACCTACTTTCATATTAAAAAAATCTACTGAACCTAATTTCATGCTAAAAATTACTCATTTTAAAAATTTATTAATGAAAATTAAGAGCTGAAACATATTTGATAGTTCTTTAGAAATGGTATTTACGAATTGGAAATATTAAGTGGAAAAATTTCTAAATATATCTTTGAATTTTGAAACTTTTTATAAGTAGACTTGGTCGAAATAGATCTATGTTATACTTGAGTTTTGAAAAATTGTGCACTTCCTGTAAATTTAAAATTTTTCTTGAAAACGTAGTTTTACCACTTTTTCTTAGAATCAAAAATGCCTCCAAAAAGTATTTAGAATAACTCAAAGTGTTAAGGAATAACTCTAGCACTAACCCTATACAACAATTCTTTTTCCACAAAAAACAAAGAAACATTGAATTTATATAAAATAAAATTTCATCCTTCCATTACAATTCGATTCGTATATATATATATATATATATATATATATTTTATGAATGTGTATCCTTCCACGAAGCATGGTATTCCTTTTCGTTATCGCATAAAAAAACTAAATTTTTATGTGTTTTTTATACATTCACAAGAAATAAAAATGTTAAAGAAAAGACTGATTACTAAACTATAAATTTTTGTGAATCATTCATTAAAATTTCAAAAAACTAATCATTGGTTTCTTGTAAAAAAATTTCTGAGAATATGAAAAACCAAAAAAAAAAAATAATAATTTGTGCCGGAAATCACGCACGCAGACAGAGCCGCTTTATTTTTGAAAATATTCCAAAAAAAATTTCTGTTTCTTTTATTTATGAGGTTAGAAAATTTTTTCTTATATTGCAAAAAAAAGTATGAAAAACTATTTAACTAATATTCATATTATAATGTGATTTTATCATGAATCATGATCAACAGGGTAGACTACAACAACTACAACAACAACAAAATTCTTATGGTAGGGTCAATTATAATGTTAAAATAAAGTTTGTTCATTTAAATAATTCAAGGTTATTTAATACATATGTATGTATATTTTTTAATTTAATTACAAGATATTTAAAGATTTAATAGTTTTTTGAGGTGCAATGAATTAATTCTTCATTAATATGTGACTGGTACAATATTTCACAAAATTTCATTAAATTTTTAAGTACAACAATTAAATTAGTAATGATTTATTCAAAAGTAAAATTTATAAACCTTAAAAATGTAAAAATAAAATAAAAGTATAAACTTTGCATACTTTTATGCATTAAATGTTTGGATAGGGCCACAAATGCTTTTAGACTTCCAGTTTTCCAAAAAAATTAATCGATTAATATTCATTACATACTTGTAGGATGATAAAAATTCCATTAATATCCATTGCATACTTATAGGATGAAAACCCGCAAATTTTAAGGAATGCAATGCTTTAATAGGGGGAGATTATATAATTAAACAATGTAGTCTCCTTTTAATTTATAATGATTTTTAAATTAAAAAGAATCTGTTTTTAATTTAAAATGATTTTAAATCACAGAATTTATTTATTTTACTAATTAAATTCTCATATAAATTCTTTTTTGATGTCATCTATGTGCTTGGAGGGATTTATAATATCATTCATTAAATTAAACTTCTAAAGTCCATTTGTTATTTAAATTTACAATATTTTAATTTTAAAATTTAATAAAATCAATTTTTAAACCATTTCAAATACATCTTACAGTATAAACAAAATAAATCGCCTATATATATGCAATTTTTAAAAAATTTTTTTTTTTTATTTTATCCACTTTATATTTAAATGTTTTCATTTTCTAAAAGTTCTTTCATCTTTTCTTTTTTCCTTTTTGTCTTTTTTTTCATTTCATTTTATTCTAACATATTATACATTTCTTTACATAATTCGTGTATGTAGGTATATAATCATGATAATTCTCTATACACCTTTTTATTCCTCTCTCAAATAAAATCGTATGTACACTTATGAAATGATTTCAGGACAATGGTATAAAAGAAGGCAAAAAATAAAAAGTAATTTTATATTTCCCTTTTTAATGCTGCCAGGGGTTTATATATGGTACATATAGGTATTATAATATGTAAAAGTTCTTTAATATGACATTAAAACCACTTCTTTAAGTTGTACTTGTTGTATGCAGTTTTATACACTTTTGCATTATAAAACTAAAAGTAAAAACAACAAATGTTAGATGAAAAAATGCACAGCGAAAAATAAAAAAATTATTAAATGGCACAAAAAAAAGTTTATTTTATGTAAGTTTCATATATGGTTTGTATTCCAAAGAGATATACTCGTATTAACACATTTGTATTATAATGGTAAATTTATAACGGTAAATAATAACGGTACATAAAAAAATCGTCTGAAAATAATTAATATTTGTAATATGATCGTTCAAGTTTAATTTTTCTTCAAAAAATTTAAGTCCTTTGCGCTTTTCCCTATAGTGGTGAATTCATAAAACTGATATAAAACTCGAATCTCACTTTTTTGAGCAAATAAATAGTTTTGACCTGTAAACACCCCTGATCTCCTGATCAATTGATTCTACTAAAGTTTTCACAGTATCTTTCAATTCCAAGACCCTTACTCCTAGAAACTTAAGCACTTCACTTTGGGTTGAGCACAGAGAGCCGTTTCATCCTCCCTTCCACAACTTCTGCACACTCTGGTAATATTCCTACCTAATTTGGCTGCATGTCCCTAAGCATTGAGTGGCTTGTTCTTATTTCTGTTATTAATCTAAGATCACTCTTTTTTCAGTTTTAGGATCTTTTCAGTTTAATTGCTACTTGCGTCTCCCCAGAAGGCCTTCGTGTAAAGTAATCGAAAAAAATTACTAAAAATCAAATTTGTTATTAAAAGTGTCAAATAATTACAAATTCAGAAAAAGATTCCATATCAGTAAAGTACTCACAAATACAAATAATTTGAAAATATGCATCTTCCTTAACGATTTAATTCTTCCCCTAATCATAAAAGAACGTTTTTTTAAAGGAAAACTTTCTAAAATTTCTTTTTTGACATTTGTTATGATTTATACATATAGACAAAACCCCCCCACCCTCTGAATGTAAAAATTTTGAATATTTAAAAAGATTTTGGTTTTTAATTACAGTATCGTTATGCATTTATTGCATAGTTAAAAAAATTTTAAAACCGAGCTACTATTTGTAAATAATGGTAGTCAAAATTTTATATGTCATAAAAAGAGTACTGGTATATATTATCACAATGTATAGGTACAAGTAATACCTATGTATGGGTACACATGTATATGTAATATGAAACATTACAATTAACCTAGTTCAAATGCAATGCATGCTTTTTTTTTTTCAAAATTTTTCATTAAATTTTAAAAAACTTTTTCGAAAGTTATTATTAATTTTGTATATGTATAGATATGCCTAAATATATGCAATTTAAGATATTATATTGTAGCGCTTAAGGCGCTTTTTATTTCAAAGTTAAAACAAAAAGAGAACAAAAATGAAATTTTAAATTTAAAAAAAAAACTTTTCATTTAATCTTTTAATGATGATTGTTCTAATGTTAGGTAGTCACCTTTATCATTGAAAATAAAAATGAGGAAGTACATATATATATAGGTGTATTAATATTTCTATACTTTGTTCAACTTCTTTACTTTTATATTATCAAGATTAAAAGAAAATAAAAAATGAAAATAAAGAAGAAAAGTGATAGTATATTATGTAAATTACTTTTTTTTTCTGTTTTTATTTTAAATTTATTTCTTTTAGCATATTTTAAGATTGGATTGAATTTATCTTGCACATGGCTTCTAATATTAATTTTTTGTTTCATTTTAATGTAAAAAAAAAGTAGAAAAGAAAGTCAAGTTTAAATATAAATTTGCCTTTTGTATATAATATAAATGGATCTTGAATGTTGAAAATAAGTTTATATTAATATTAAAATTTATTTGGTTGCATTATTTTATTTATGTGGATGCATCTGTTTTTCTTTTGTGATTTATTGCATAACTATAGGCGTTTTTCATTATATAAGTTTTCAAATATTATTTTTAATTTGCAAGTAGGAGTTATTTTATTTTATGAAAAGAAATTATAGTCTAATATATCAGTGCAACGTAATATATCATATATATCCAATATATCAAATAGTAAAATCTGTAAGGGCTGTGTAAAGTCTTATAAGGGTTGTGCGTTAAAACAATTTTTAAAACTAATCTATAGTTTAGTACACAAAAATTGTTTTACATCAGATTTTTAAAATTTCATTAGGATTGAAATGTACTTTAGAGAGTACCCTCTAACAGATTTTATATTACTTTTGATAGATTTGAATCTGAACACTTAATTTACCTTGAATTTAAATTTGTAGCTCTCTCTTATCTTAAATTCTTCAGCTGATCTTTTAAATCAAATATTTTATAAAATTTAATTTTAAATACTATTATTTAAAGATTTTTGATTTTAACTCAACTGCCTATAATTAAATTGCCTATACCCACAAAAATTATCACTTTAAAATTATAAAATTGTTTATTCAGGCGGGCATATTTAATGCAACATTTTATTAAATAAATATAATAAATTTAAAATGATTTTATTTTCCATATATACAATATGTACCAGCTATATAAATTATATGTGATATCATTAAACTTTAAAATCTATTATATAATATATAGAAAGAGAAAATAGTAATAAATTTTAGTTAATTTCCATTATCTTTCCGCATTGAATTGCATTTTCAAAATATAAATAAACCATTTTAATAATTCGTATTTTATGTATGAAAAGTGTATTAAAACCACCTGAGTTTTAAAATTTTAATAAATAAATTTATTTATGAACTTCATATCTACAGTATGTGCTAATGAAAATATATACAATTTCTGAAATTATTTTTGGCTATTATATAACTAATTTTAAGTATATTATGAGTTTTAAAATAGAAGTTTTCAAAAACTAATTATTTAATATTTTATTTTGTTTTTTTTTTTAATTTACCTTAAATTTTTTGGCTCAAATTTTGTTAAAGACGAAACACGTAAACCAGAATAAAAATTTGAAGGATCAGTTTGTGTTGTATTTATCACATAATATGCTATGAAAGGAAAATCCGCTATAATAAATGGAAAAATTATTAAATTTCTTTTAAAATTAATTAATTAATTTAATAACTGATAATTTAATTATTAAATGTAATTATTATACTTACAATTCCTTTCCATATTGGCTAACAGCATACCACCACATGCTGTATTGGCTTGTTGAACTTCATTGAGCAGTTCGGCTGCAACGGCACGTTGTTTTAATAACTAAAAAAATTTATTTTAAAAATTAACTTATAAATTAACTTATAGATTGAAAAATGTATTTATTAATAATATTTGGTTGTAATTGTTATATATGTGTATATAGGTGTTTAAGGATCAGGCCCTTTTTGCACCAACCACTTAAAACTAATCAAATAATCTGTTTTTGGATACGTTTCGGAACAGAAACAAAGGCCCATAGAAGAGCCCCTGCCATGTTCAGACTTTCTAAAAACTATACATCTCTTAACTAAATCAGGAGTCAGATAAGCAAGTATATTTTAAGTTTTAATACCAAAGTAACTACTTTTCGACCAAGTTTGATTAAAGTTCGAAAAATTTAATTTGAAAATTAAAATAAACTTTTTATTTAAAGTTAACAAATCCTATACTGCAAAGTAGAAATAAATTAAAAGTAAATTATGTTTAACATCAAAGTATTGAGAATCAAAGAATAAAACAGTAAAACGACAAGATCAATAGATTATATTAGATCCAAATCGTAAATTACAAATAATCAAGGGAAATAATACTTGTTTTGTAAACAGAGATAATGAGGAAAATTTACATAATCAATGTGTAATTACATGAAGTTTAATTTTCTTTTAGTGGTTTTTCTTTCTTTATTAACGATAGATTCTGCATTTACACTTGTATTTTATTTATTACACTCTTGACCTGTTAACAATATAAACAATGAAGACCGCATTAATACCATATCCATAGGGTTATGTATAAAAAAACTACACATAATAAGTTTCAACTTAAAATATATTACTTTGTATATTATTTTAAAATAAAATAAAGAATCTATAGTTCAATAATGGGGTATTCCCTATTTATAACTTAAACTTTGTATTCTTTTAGAAATTATTCAAATATTATCACTAGCACCAATAACTACTCAACTATAATCAAATAATAACTTTTTCATAATTTTGTGAGTTGAATTGAACCCATATTTGATAATTATGATTATACGAGGGAACAGAAAAACTTCAAAATCCACTTATTGGAACTGTGTGAACTTTATCACACCAAGATCACCACCTTTTTTTAATCAAACTTTAAGATGGAACCTATGATACAAATGTACAGTTTGATTTTAAGGAGAAGCATGCGAAAGATTATTAAGAATATCGGTAATTTTGGATTATGAGATTATGGAGGAAGGGGAAAATTGAATGGGAATTAAATTGGATTATTATCGATAATTTAATTAGTTGCAAGCGATTAGTGAAACAGAATCCTGCTCAATAAACTAATTTTTTAAATAAGCAAAATTGTTAATACAATTGATTTAATCTATAGAATAAACCAGAAATATATATTTTCAGGCCAGAACTAGCATATTCTAAAAAGATCCTAAATAAAATTCTAAGATCATTCTCTAAAAAATGTTTTAACACCCAGTTAATCATTAATTCAAATAATCCGTAAATGTATTCTAAACCAAATCAAATTTCTATGTGCATTATAAACGGAAAAACACTTTAATTACCATTAAAAATCCTAATTAAACATAATTGCATGTACAATGAAATTTTGTTTTTTAATTTGAAGGATATAAAGGATGTGTAAAGAACACAGAAAAAAGGTACACAAGTGTATATAGTATGAGTGTGTGTGAGGCTTATTATGTTGATAGCTTTTGATATTGTATACATTTTAGTTTTTTGGTTTTTTTTTTGTTTCAAAAAAGGATTTCAAATAATACAATTTAATTGTAGCATATTCTTTTTTAATTATTTTATCAACCTTGAAAATTATAATTAAGTGTGTGTGTGTGTTTTAATTTTCATTGTTAAAATGTGTTTTAAATTTGAATAATGGTTATTTATTCCCCCAAAAAACAAAAAAGGATTGCAACATACAAATTGAAATTTATGTTATAAATTAACTATTAATTATATCTAAAGAATTAAAAATGTGTTTGCTTTAGTTTTGACATAGTAAAAAAATACTTTGAGATAACAGACACGATTTAATTAAAGAGTGTATTTTGACATTTACATATTTATCATTTGTTTACGAACATATTTAATATTTCATAAGATACTGCATTAAAATTCATTTAAAATGAATAGATTTAATACAGTAGACCTTATAATGTAGAATACCATAGAATTACTAGTACTAGAATGGCAAAATAATGTTCCCGACTCTTTTCTTCTAATGTGATTTCCTATCCTGAGGTATTCAGACAAAAAAATACATATGCATTTTCTTATGCGTATACAAATGACGGCTACTTCTTCTGTCATTATTTAAATTTGAGTAAATGAGAATGTTTAACTTTAACTTTTTTTTTTTAATTTTTACATTGAAATAAATTTGGGTTTGGTTATTTCGTATAAAGATATTTACTATTTGATTTAATTTACTTTTAATTTTAAATATTTACATTTTAATATTATATATATAATTGAACAAAACATCAAGAAACAAATTTGAATAATATTAGAAGATAAAATTGCAGTCAATTATTTTTAAAAATAATGGAATCTCCACGAAGTATATTTTTTGGTGACTTTTAATGAACTAATATATTTTGATTTATCTTCAGGTATTTATTCATCGTGGAAATAAAAATAAGTAAATCAAAAACAAATTATAATTTTTTACAAAAAATATTTATAGCCTTTCGTGAATATATAAACATTTTTAGCCCTTTTTAAATATAAACGAATCTTTTGCAGATATGAAATCTACATTTATGTTATCCGTAAGGAGGTTTTTGATTTCTATTTCAGATAACTTAACGTTTCTGAATAAAGAATTAAAAGGTTTTTTCTTTACCCTTTTTTTATTCAATTAAAATTTTATTTATTATTTAAAAATTTTAGCATTATAATATGATTTTCAAATTGGTTCTATTTAAATAAAGACAATTTTTTGGTAATTTTACAGAACGGTCACTTAATAATAATGAATATTGAAGAACTAAGCCGTGACTTATCTAAAAATCTTACCCCTGATCAAACTAAGAGATTCTTTTGAAATGACAAAATCTTTTTAAGAATTTAACAGAAAATACTAAGTTAAATTTACGACCCAAAATGCTCTTCAAATCATTTTACTGGAACTGGGCCTTAAAGGTCTGCTACAATCTTAAAAAATCTGAAAAATAGCTTATGGACTGTGAAAAATACGTAATACTAAATTATACATAATCTCATTAAAAATTTAATATCTTAAAATGAAAAACTAATCTAAATTTTATGAGTTCCATAATTATCTTGAATCTTTTATACGACCCTCCCTTACACTTCTTAAAACTATCTTTGAACTAATTTCAAAATAAACATTTAAAAAACAATATTTACCGGATGAGCTAATGGTGATTCTAAAACCGGATCTATTGGTTCTAATGGACTCATTAAATGAACTAAAACACATATTTTTGGATCTGATACTTCCAGTACACTTAATGGACTATTTGATACAACACCATCAGCTGATGGTGGTGGCAGCTAAAAATAAAATAAAATAGCATGAAAAAAAATTTAATTATGTATATAATTAAATTATAATTATATCTATTTAAATTAATTTTTACAAATTAATTAAATGAATTTGAAAATTATATATTAAAAATAAATAAACATTGTTAAATTTAATTTTTTAATTTTTTTTATAATTACCGGTATACCTGCTGGCAAAAATCTATCTAAACTATGAACTGGTATTATAAAACAATCACGATCTAATGTGGCTAATGATATCGGTTCGGTACGAGCTGATCCAGCACCACCAAAACTTACTATAGGAAAAAAAATATACAAGAAAAAAATTAAAAAAAAAAAAAAACATAAATGAAATGGAATAGAGAAAAAAAAATATTTCAGTTCAAAAAAAATATTTTTATTTAATTTTTTAATTAATTTTTATTTTATATTTTTTTTAAATAATACTTTTAAGAAAAATTAAATTAAAAAAACTTTTTTTATTAGATTGGAAATAAAAATAAAAATGAATAAATACAAAAAAAAAATAATCAAAAAAATGAAAAGATCAAAAAACAACTTTTGGCGCGTTTTTTTTTTAAATTTTTTGAAAATAACAGAAGATGGCGCATTTGCAATTCATTGATTATGTAGCAATATCTTTATTAATATACTAATTAATATACATATACTTTTAAAAAATCAAATATTTAATATTTCTTCTATTATTTTCAAAAATATTTATTTATTTTTTGATTTTACCTGTTATAATTTTGCATTAAAAAAATGTTTACTCGAATAGTAAAAATTAATATAAAAATAAATTAATACATAATTAAAATTAAATACAATACCTATTATATATATAATTGTTTTATATAAATATATATGTTTATTATAAAGAAGCTAAAAAAAAAATCAATTAATTAATTATAAAAAAAAAAAATAAAAAAGTAAATACAAAAAAAAATTAAATAAATTATTTACATTTAAAAATAATATAAAAATAAATCAATTTTTATTTGCTGTCAATTAATATTAATTACAATTAACTTAAAAAATTAATATCTATATATATATATATTATAATTTATTTACAAATTAAAAATAGATTAAATTATAAAGATTTCAATTTAAATAATATTAATGTTTTATTTTAAATAATAAATAATATTTAATATTAAAAAAAAAAATTTTATAAATAATATTAAATATTTAAATTTGTTGCCCTTTTTTGTCTGTGTAAAGTGCAATTTGTACTCATGGATTATTTTATTTGGATTTTTATTTATTAAATGAAATTTGTGATTTATTTTTTAAAATGTGAAAATAAACAGAGTATTTGGAAAATATAAAGATCCATATTGTAATCGTAAGAAGATAGTGAATATTCAAAGCTCTTAAGAATTTTAAATTTAATTAATAAAAACTATTTTTTTAAAATTAAAACATGTTATATAAAAGAGTGTCCCCATTATTAAAGCCAGTTTATTTTTGACATATTCAAAGATTATTCAAAAATCATTACAATGCGTAGAAAACACCTAATTTGAACGAGTTCTATATTAGGTTTTAGAAAAAGTTAATTCTTATTTTAAGAAATCAAATTTCAAACTTGTCAATTTTAAACTAGTTTTATTTTGACATATTGCTTATAAATTTAGAAAAAAATTCGTTTTCTCTAAACAGCTGCGATTGATTTTTTCTGAAACATAATGATTTGATTTTTATTTCTTCGTAATTTTCATAAATCGAATAATAAATCGAATACAACTTATATTAATCGATTATTATAGTTTTAAAATATAACATTCGATATTCTAACTTTAGCTTCAACCTTTTATGAAGCTAAGGTTGTTGTATATTGAATGAAAGTTCAAAAACTTAAACCATGTGATTTAGTTAATACCTTTAACCCAATAAATACCCTTTATTCAACTATGGATCTTTATTTTCACCCAATAACTTTGCATTTTAAATAACGAACTTAAAAGCTATATATGTATATACAAACTAATTATTAAATAAAATAATAAAGAAAACTTGAGAAAAAAATCGATTGTATTTGTTTGGTTTGGTTTTCTTGGAATGTTTTTTTTTTATTCTTTAATTTTAGTTTTATAATTTGTGTTGGTGTGTGTGTGCATTATTTTGTTATTATCGTTATTATTGTTATTATTAATGTATTTGTATTGAATAAAAGCTTGAATTGAATAAAATTTTATACTTTATATCATAAAGAAAATAAATTATGAATTAAAACAAGATTTATAGAAGCCATCTACATTTAGCCAGTGTTTACACATTGAAAAAAAAAACTAAAATTATTATATTAAATCTTAATAGTATAACATTGAAAAAATAAAATTATAAAAAAAAATTAAACTAAAAATGAAAAAAAATTAAAATATATTTTTAGAGCAAAAGAAAGAGAAAACGAATAAGAAGAAGCCAAAAAGCAAAAGTATAAAAAAGATAATTTCCTTCTAATATGTTTTGTATTTTCATTTAATATTTAATTTTCCCAATTCATGAATTTCACAGGTATTTTATACTCATATTACAGGTATATGGGTTTTACGAGTATATTTGTTTTTAAAACTTTATTTTAACAATATTCTTCTATTATGGAAATTTATTTTTAAACATTTTATAACATAAAAAGCTTTTAACCATTAAGGAAGTATGAATAAATAATTATAATTTAATATATATGAAAATAATGATGAAAATAAAATAATGATAGTATAATATTAACATACATTATTCCATAAATTATTTCAAATTGTGTACGTGTAATTTATTTAAAAAATCAATATTGATTATTATTTGATTATTTAAATAAAGTATATATGCAATTTATATATCATGATTAAAAAATCGTTATTAAAATAAATAATAAATATATTGAACTAGTCATGACACTATTTATTAATTATATATAATGTATGTTATGAATCATAATACCAATCAAAGTTTTCATCATATATTACGGTAGGAAATAGTAATCAAGAATACGATGTAATTGAACACTATCTAAAAATAATGATATATTGAATTCTTGATACTTAAGTATTTTTTGGTATTTTATTCCTCGAAAAAATTTAAGTATTAAAAAATAAGTACAAATGTAATTAAACTCATAATTTAATTAATTTCTAGAAATTACAAGTATTTTTACTTGATTCTTTTACATTTACTAAAATTTTGTAAGTTTCAAAATTTAGTTAATATTGGTACTTGACAAAGTAATGAATATCAGGCAATGATTCTTAAAACTGTATTTAAGTACGATTTTACCCAGTATTCTGCAGATTTTGTAAAAAGATTTTTCTATAATTATTATTTATATAAATATTGGAAGAAATTGAATTTAACTCTACGTAAATTTATTTACGTAAATATAAATTCTTATCCACCATCCATTTTGAAAAAGAATACCTTACTTGTCCCATAGCACTTCTTTGATTTATTTATTTGTCATTTAAGTTATACTAAAAAAACTAAATTATATACAAATTACTTATTAACCCTCAACTGAAATTTGTAATAGAACCTTGATATTAATAATTTATAGAACTTAATTAACCAATTTAAATAAAATTAATTTAATATTCAAAATTTCTTAAAAGTAATTTATTGCCTATCTACAATGACGTTCACGTGTCGCTCTCATTACGTAATCAACAAAGGAGTGTCCACAATGAAATATACATGACAGCGATTTTTGACATTGTTTTGTTTACAAATTTTATGAATTAAAAAATATTCAATAGTTTAAAAGTTTATTGTATAACCATTTTGAATAATGGTTTGATATTATTTAACCCTAGATGGGAAATAATTAATAATTTTACTAATTTTTTATTCTGACAATATATTTTTTTATTTTTCAATAAGTTAAAAGTTAAACAACTTTTTTAATGGCTGCGTCTATTATAGCAACTTGCATATAATTCAATACATTTAACCTAGTTTGACAGATAGCTACGTGTAGAAAGCGAAACTACAGCTTTCACTGTAGATAGGCTATTAGAATATCTTTTCATTAAAATTGAATCCAAAAGAATTTTTACATTATAAAAATTCAATTAAAAAATTTTTTATATAAAAATACGAATAAACTTGAAAAAAGCATTTCATTAATACGAGTAATTTTTTAAAGTTTACACATCTTTGAAAAGATCCGAATTTCTATTTAAATAATAAAATAAAACAAATTACTGTTTATTTTAAATAAATAATTTTATTTGAAAACTTTTAATAATATTATATATATACCGTTTATTTTTATAAAAACTTTTCTTTAACCAAATTAAAATAGACCATTTTCTTCAACTTTATTCAATTTTGTACAGAGCCCCCTCTTTCAAATTAAACTCTTCTAACTCATAGTTCCTACATTATATACTCTACAAAATATAATCATATAACATAAATTAAGTTTAGTTTCTCTGTTTGGATTTCTATTTAAAAATTAGAAAAAGGAAAATAAAAAAAAAAAAAAAATCAAAAAAAATATAAAAGTTTGTTACATCAATGCATGGATAGTTTTCCTTTTACAGCTCCTTAGAGATATTTTCAAAATAAATATATAAATAAGATTTTCTTATTTCTTTCAATATTAAATTAAACTTTTCATATGAGTTTTTATTATCCAAAAATAAAATTATATTTTCTATATATATATATTACATTAGTACATATACCAATTTTCTTTTCAATATGTCCTTGAATTTACTCTATAGCTATATATATATTAATAACAATATTTATATAAAAGTTTGTTGTTGTTGTTGTTGTTGTTTTTTTTGTGGGTGTACTTGTACAAATAGAAAATGTGAAAATGTAATATAGAATAAATACAGGTATTCAGAAGTATTTTTTTGGCATTCAATCGTATCTTAATGTACCGAAAATCATATTTAAGTAATTTAATGCAATAACATAATACTTACAGTACCAAGTTGTTAAAAACTTAAAAAAAGTACTAAAGACTCATGGGTAGTAAAAAGTGGAAAAATAAACTAAAAACTATACTAAAAAAAAAAATCTATACTTAAAAGAAATGACTATTTCTTAGGATTTTTAATATACATATAATACTATATTTTAACTACTATTATGTATTTAATGGAAAAAAAGTTTACTAAAAATAAATAATATTTTCTTTTAAGTTACCTTTTAGTTGAACTTTTACAAAAAAAATTTTCATGTTATTTTATAGGAAACGACCCAGATTGTAATGTCAAGAATCTTTTGTAAGTCAAGAATCAATTTAATTTTTAAAATAATTTATATTTTTTTTTTTAAGTACCTAGTTAATTTTAAAAATTATTATTATTATTATTATTATTAATATCTCAGTTACTCAAGAAATCAAATTAATGCAACAAAATAATATTCTAATACTTGAGAAATCCCGATCGAGGCTTCTAATATTTTAGGTCATGTCTTTTATAGTAAAAATAAGAACCAAACTTAACACTAATTAAGAATTCAGTGGAATTGCAAAAATAAATGAGAACCTCAAAATCAAGGTTGAGTAACTAGAATATTCTTCAACGATCTTAAACAAAAAGTAATACAATATTATCTACATTTGTCCGAGCTTAATAAACTCGAAGATCATGTTTATTCTCAAATGTTTACCTCTATATTATAGATTTCAATCATTCTAATCCATAATGATCGATTAAAAAACAATGATTGATGATTAATTGAATGAATAATGATTTAATAAATACAGATTTTACACCCATAGATATAAGAGTTGCCATAGTCAACTGTTATAACATATTAGCAGATAAATAAAAGATTTTTATAATAATTTAGGATAAGTTTTAAATATGAAATTTATTTTAATCCAATTAAGTCAAAATAACTAAAAAAGCTAATTTTAAAGTGGGAAGTTTTTATAAATTAAAATTTATTGAATCTTTGTTTAAGAACATTTTAAATAATTCTTAAGAGATTATCACTATAGATTATCATGTAAAAACAAATCTCAAGTGATTTGTAATACACTTAAAATTGTTTTTTCAAAATATAAATATATGAATATATATTTTTGTTTTTATATATATATAGAATTTATATAAATATTTTCATACAGATTAAAATTTCGAATAGAGCAATCAAAATAGAATATATATACTTTTAAATGTATAAAATTGATTCAATTGTCTAGAGAGTTAACAAGAACTAAAACCAAAGTACTTGAAATATTTTCAAAATATTATTGAAAGTATATTTCAATTATTTCAACAAAATTTGCTTTTACATAGTAACATTTTTTTACTTGATTGAAATTATCATTTGATACAATGTGGTGTTTATTATTACCTATTGAGCACAACGAGCGTAGCCAACAACGTTCAAATTCTACTTCAAAAATTAAACATATGGAAAACAATACAAATGCATACAATGAAAGTAACAATAAAGTTTCAACGCAGCTTTGGCGCAAAAGTTAATCAACTTTTAACTTCTGCGATACTTTGACAGCAAATAGTTCATATTTAGTTTGAAATTGGAGAATATAATATTATAAAAATTAAAAATTAATATTTAAAATAAAATAAATTTTTTACTTCACTTTCAGTTCAATGATTGAAAAATTAATTATGTTTATTTATTTAATTTGTTTACATAAAATGTCATATTAACGCTTTCAACACTTTGCATTGTGCTTTAAAAATTTGATTGCTACGTTTTTTGACATTTTGTAAATTCGATGCTGCGTCAAGGCTGCGATCATTGTGGCCAAAGCATTAATGAAAGGCAAATGGGAGATCAAAGTTATTAGTAATTTAAGGTGTTCAGAAAATAAATTTTTCTTTAATTAAGTAATTACATTAAATTCTTCCATTGCTTCTCAAACTTTATTCCAATTTTTAAGACGAATATAAGACGAATTTGAAAATTTATTTTAACAAATTTAATACACAAAAAAAATATACATATACAAAAACAAAGAAATTAATTTAAATTAATAAATTATTAAAATTGAAAAATGCTGATATGAGCGCATAATAAAGCTAAAATAATAAATTAATAATTTTGAAATTTTTAACAAAATAAATAAAAAAAATAAATGTTATTAATAGTGAATTATTATAAATTTTGTTTATATATTTTTCTGTTAAATAAATTTTTTGTAAAATGTCTAGCTTTCTATGCTTTATTTAATCTTATTCTTACTCTTTAAATATTGTTTTTTTTTGAATTTTTATAATTTTTAAATTTATATATAATAATTTTAAATAATTTTAAAAATAATTTTATTTTTTTTGAAAAATTTTACATTTTATATTATATGGTGTAATTTTTATTAAATACGAGAGAATAAAACATTTAAAATAACAAAATTTATTAAAAATTATTAAGTACTATATATTTAAAAATTTTTATGAAAAACTCATAAAAAAATATTAAAACAAACATTCCATTAAAAAAATAATATATTTTAAAGTGCCATCAAACAAATACATTCCGATTCTTCTTTTTTTTTTTTTTTTTATTTTGCAATTTATTTTTGGAAATGATGAATTCAAAATATGGTTAATACAATATAAATTGGTTTTAAAATCAACATTTAAAAATCGTTTTCTTGAGAACAAAAATTGACAACTAAATAAAAAATTAAAATAGTTTGAAAAACAGTGATTTATATTATTTTAAACATCATTTTTAATAAAAAAAAAATATCAGTTATGTCAATGTCAAAGTGTCAGAATGATAATTTATTTAACTGTCAATTTTTTTTTTTAATTTATTATTAACTGTCAAAATGTAATTATTATACACCTACTAGGAGCTGAAAGAACTGTCAAACGCAATTAATAACAACAACAAAAAAAGAACTTTATTTCCTGCCATAATAAGTTATTTACAAAGTTTCTTTTATCTTTCATTTTATAATTTACACTTTTCAATCATTTTGAAAACCCAAAGAAATGTCAAAAAAATTTTTTGATTGTATGTGTGATGGTATAATAATGACATACGTTTAGAAATAGAAACAAAAAGGAAAAAAAAAACAACAAAAGTTATTTTGAAAGTAAAATTAAAAAAAATTAATTAATTAAAAAAAAAAAAATGAAAACATAAATTTTTAACAAAAAAGAAAAAAATTAATTTAATAATACAACAAAAAAAAAAAAAATAAAAAATGAAAAACAAAAAATTGGAAAAAAAAAAATCAGAACAAAAAAAAAATCAAATTTTTTTTTTTTTTATTTTTTTTGTCAACTTTCAAAACTGCAAATCAAACCTTGCCTGGCAGCCATAGGCGTATGCGCTTCATTATTCCTAGCTGTCCATTTTAAATATGATACTGATGGTCTACGATCGACTAAAGGTTGGGGTGCATCCACATCACAGGAGGAGGTTAGGGTGTATGCAGCACCCGATAATACGGGGCCACAGCGCTCTGTAAATTTTTCTATTTCAATTCTAAGATTAAAAGTTTTGTTGAAATGGTAACATAGAAAACTAGACATATTTTATACCACAAATTTATCACATATTTTAATTTAAATTAAAATTTTTTTTTAATTTTTTTTTTTTTTTTTATATAAAATTTCGATTCTAATAATTTTGTTTCTTAGAGTAGTTTTTTTTTTATATTTTCGAATTTTTAAGTCAATTAAGGTTTTTTACTAATTAATTCTACAACTACAGCTACAAAAAAAAATAAATTTGTTAGAAGGAAAGTTAATTTTTAATAGGATGTAAAATATATAATTATTTTAAAATTGGCGCTTTAAATTTAGAAGAAGATGGTTATTTTTGAAGCAAAAGAATAAAATATATACAATATTGATTAAATATATTGATTAAATTGTATAATTAAATAAGGGGACATTTTTACAATATTTTTTTAAAAGCCATTTAATAAATGTTTAAGCAATTAATTACATTCCAAGACTTTTAATAACCTACTGTTGGGACATTTTATACAATTTATTTTTTTTTGCTCTGTATGACATTTTAAAATTCGAACGTCTTATGAACGTTCTGAACTTAAAACGTTTTATGAAATCTGATCTATTATCCAAATAATATTAGTAAATTTTATTTTTCAGTTTCAGAGTTAAATTCAGAGTTAAAAGTTCAATTCTAAATATATATTTTTTTAACTTGAAGTAAATTTAAGAAATATTTTAAGTAAAGCAATAAAATGTATGAAATTTAAAAACAAGTGATAATTTTGGAAGTAAATAAGATAATAGTGTTGAATTAATATATTAATATTCATATTTATTTTAGTTTCATTTCCAAAGCATTAAGGCATTTGAAATTGTGCTAATCCAGAGTTAAAATCAAAAGGTGCTTGTTTAATCAATCTATTTTGCCACAAGAAACTGCGGTCCTATACAACAGTTCAATGTATTAAAGCTCCCTACATATAGTGTAGGACATGATGATATTGCTGAAACAGTATAGCTGATTGATCTTCTTATCAAATTGTATTAAAATTAATTAAAAAAAATTGAGAGACCTCAAATTGAAAATAGGACAAAATATAAAATTGAAAATTTCAGTGCAATAATTTTAGATTTCAATCGATTGATACGTTTTATATAATATATGTAATTATATAAAACTTAAATACCTTTATTACATGCAATAATATAGAAATCATCATGTGACATGACATATTTTTTAATATAATTAAAAGTTAAAATATATTCATTAAATATAAATTTTAAATATTATATTATTTTATTTAAAAAAAAAAAAAAAATAAGCTACAACTACTTGTACTCACGGTATATTTACAAATAAACATTAATTTAGTAGTGGTAGTGCTAGTAGAAGTTTAACTTTAGTAGAAAAACAATATGCATTCTCCATTTAGTCTGCAAAAACTTTATTTCTATTTTAAATTTTTTTTTTATATAATTATTTCTATTTTTTAGTTTTTAGTTTTTTTTTTGTTATGTAAATAAAAATTGTTATGTAATGTTAGAATTTTTTTTTATGTTATGAGGGGGTAAAAAGTGCTGTCAGTTGCTAATTTGTTTTAATTTGTTCTTCCCTTAAAGTATATTTAATTTTTTTTTTTTTTTGTTTTAAATTATATTTAAAAAGTTCATCTATGTATGATTTTTTTAATTTTAATTTATTTAAATTAAATTGATTTGTTCTATAATTTGATTAAAAGTGGTAAAATTTGGAAATTACTCAAAGGTATAATTAACTGGCGCAAAATAATAAATGAAATAGCGAGGACTTTCGTTGCACCAAATACAATTTACAAATTTGTAGAATTTTATAGGTAAAATTGTAACTTTCTAAAATATTGAAAAAAACATTTACTTGTGTAACTTACAATTTACAATCAAAAATAGGTTAACTATTTTTTATTACAAGTCGAAAAAAACGTATATATAGGTGTGAATCGCTGGATATAGAAGAAAGTTCGACTATAGTTGTGCACTTTTGAATAGATTTTTTTTAGAAAAGGTAGTATTAAATTTTACGAAAGATTTCGAATAAGTTTTGTTCACTTTTAATAGAATTGAAAACGATATTTTACAATTTGCAATTACAATTTGCATTTACAATTGCAATTCTGTAATTATCAATCAGTGTAATAGGTCCCTAATTTTTTAACAAAAGTTTAAAATTTGTTTTTATATTACAGCTATTGATATTTATGACAGACCTACATGTTGATTAAATTTAAAAAATTTAGTAGTTTTATTTTTTTTGAATGCGCCAGTTAAATATTATAGTAAAATTTAATCATTTGTCTTTGAACCTTTACTCGTTATTATTGCTTTTCATCAAATTATGGAACAAAAATTTAATGAAATTATATTATGTATTCAATTTTTCATTCTTTTAATTTATTTAAAATTTAAATTTCAAAAATTTTAACCATTTTTGTGATTTGTAGCTTAACAAAATTTAAATTTTATTTTAAAAAAAAACCAAGAACTTAAAACATACTATAAAACAAAAAAATACATTTGTACTTGTACATGTACTTTTTTATCATTTAAATTTTTATCTTTTTTTATTTCTTTATTAACTAATTTAAATTTATATTTATTATGGTATAAAATTGTCCTTTATTTTTTTTATTTAACAAAGCTTATCTCTCGTATATGTATGCGTTATCTTAAAAAAATAGTCATTGTATATAAAAAAAACCAAAGCATCGACTGAAAAAATTCCTACTAGACCCTTAAAATTAAATTTCTTAAAAAAAAATGTACTGTTATACACATATATTTTTCAATAGGTATTTTTTATATTATTATCATCTTGTTCATTTTATTTTGTTTGTTTGTTGTTTTTTTTTTTTTAGGGGTGAAAAAAGTTTTTATCCTTTTTTTCACATATTTAAATTATTTTATACATATATGTATGTACGTAAGTAATATATGATTTTAATATTTAATTTTGAATTATTCCTATATTTTTTATACCTTCATCAGCTTGACCAGGTTGACCGCGTGCTGGATGAAAAAATAAATGTGTTCTATAGTGTATATCTTCGGTATTTTGAAAACCTCCCATATCTCTGGAACGTTTTCCTTGTGATCTTGTTGCTTTTGGTTGTAATTTACCACCACCACCACTTGATTTTCCACCGCCTTCGCGGAAATTCTTCCGGAACATTAAATTCATTTTGATACTTGTTCCGGAGACGGCGGAGGAACCCTTACTACTTTTGAAATTAATTTTGAATTATTTTTTTTTTAATTTTTTGGGGGAAAAGTTTAAAATTTTATTTTTTTTTTGGTTTTTTTTTTTAAATTTCGATGATTTTGTACAAAAAAAATAATGATGTTTTTTGTTTATTTTTGAATGATTTTCCAATAGGTGATACTCTAGGTGAGTGTAAAAAAAAATTTTAATTTATAATATATTTGTTTTATTTTGGTGTTTTATGTGAATATGATTGTCTCTTTTTTTTTTTTTTTTTTTTTTTGGTTAGTTAGTGTTTAGATCAGTAAATGCATCAATATTTTAAAAACTTTTTTTTTGTTGAAATAAATTGAGTTGGAAAAGATAGTTAAATTTTATTTAATTTTAAAAATATATAATGATTTTTGTAAATCTTTATATTATATTTAAAAATATATTTCAATTCACAATAAAAGTTTCAAAATATTGATGAATTACAAATTAATTTAAATTTTGTTCGAATTACTTTTGCACACTACCTAAAGCTTGCCAAAAATTTAATTTATTGCCCTAAAAGTATGCAATTTTTTCTTTTTATAATAAATATTATTTGATTTGTCTATATGTTCTAATTTCTGATATTACTTCAATAAATACTTGTACAAGGAAGTTGAAAGAGAGTTGAAATCTACAATTTACCCCAAAAAAGTAAAAGGTTTGAGTAAAAAATCAGTGTTGGTAAAAGGAACACTTAGAAATATTTAAATTATTATTTTATTCATTTTAAAATTATCTCAGCTAATTAAAAAATACTAAATTTTGTCTACAATATATATGTTTTTAAGGTCATTGAATGGTAGGTATGATATTTTTTTCTAATTAAAATGGAATGATATTTTTCCAAAAGCCACAGGGTATGTAATTTCAATAACAATCTCAAATTGAATATTTAAAGCACCGATTATTTTCTAATAATATAGTATTATATATTTTTATTTTTTTCGAAATAATTTTTTTGTTTAATTATTTTTTGACTGTGCAAAAACATACAAAGAATTCATAAAATATATATATATATAACTTTTAACGCTGTTATAATTTTAGTCTATTTATATTTTACTCTTTATTTCGAAAGTTTATATTTGTCCCTAAAAGTATGCAATTTTTCAACTTTTTGAACTATGCAACAAGTCTAGTCGCTCTACAGAGTTGCCCCGGAATTGTCAGTTCAAGACCTTTTCATAATTCTAATTTAAGAACAGTTTTAAATATTTGTTTAAATAATACAAATTATAATATTAAAACAAATATATAAACAAATTTGAAAGACAAACAACTAATCAAAAAAAAACAATTCTTTCAAATTAAACATTTTTTTTTAGAAAATAACAATGAAATCTAAAATTCAAATATACAATAAAATAATAGGTATAAAATTTTACATCTGTTTGGAGGGTTTAAAAACTGAAAAATTTATACCTTAAAAATATTTCGTGACGACTTTGACTTTCAACTTAAAAACAAAACAACAAATGCACATTCAAGGACAAATATCATATCATTAAACTAAAATAAAAAAAAAATCCATAATTCTTCAATTAAATTCATGACGATATATATATATAGTTTTGTTTGTTATCTTTTATATTTTGTGGTGTGTGGTCTTTTGTGTTATATTTTGTATGTTATACAAAAATTTATACAGTTTAAACTTCAAGTTCTCAGTATTTTGCAAATTTATTACGAAAATTCCGTGAGTAGTTCTGAAGGTAGAACTATTGAAGTATTACCCATTTTTTTTAATCCCAAATGTTAAAATAATCCAAAGGAACAATTGCATACCATTTTTTTTTGAAATTGATCAATGTCAAAGATTGAAAAACTATATACCTAGTAATAGGAATTTCCTTTCTAAACTTAAAGGGTACTTTTTACCGTTATTTGAAATTGAAATAACAAAAAACTGAAACAAATACATCAAAGAGGTTATATTTGTATTATATAGTAACATAACAGTTCTAGTTTACTTTTTATTTATAAATTATATTTCGATGAAATATTTAAGTAGTAATATATATATATATATATATATATCATTGTATTTGTAGGCAATTTACTTTTCACAATATTCACATACAAATGTTTTGTTTATTTTCGTACAAAAAAAAAAAAAAATTAAAAAACACAGGGGATAAATAATAGTAAAATATGTCACGTGCGTTTTCAATTTCTTTATACTTTTATTTTTTTTGCAAATTTTTGTTTTTTTTTTTCAATTCCAATTCCGAAATAAGATGAGATTATTTTTGAGTAAGTTTTATATATATATATTATAAACATATATATGTGTATTTGTATCATATGAAAACTTTTACACAAGTATTTTTTTCTTAAGTAACGGTAAAAATTAAAAGGTTAATAATAGAATAAAATAAGAAATATGAAAAATAAAACAAACATATACGTATATATTTTGGTCTTCTTGAAATATTTTGAAATAAAATATAGAAATTTTTTTTTTATTTTTAATAATAAGTGTGTATTAAAAAAATTATTATGTATATTATGTATATAAATACTATGTAAAATTTATGATCATAAAAAAAGATTATGTACATAATATATGTATGTAAACATCCTACATAAAATTCTCTATTTGAAATATCGCACAAATATGATAGCAAATTGGATTATGAGATTTAAAAATATTATTAAACCTATGTATAAGTTTTTAACGTCATCATAATTACCGTAGTTAATTTTTTAGGTAAATTAATCGTGTAGTACAATTTTAGGACAAGCATTCAAATAGTAGGCCTCGATCATTTTCATCGATCAGTAATGATTGCAGCCAGGAGGCTCTGTGGGATAGTCGGTAAGCATTTGGCTTACTAATCGAGGGGGTGCGGGTTCGATTGCAGTACGGGTCATGCATTTTTTTAATTGAAAAAAATTATTGAAAAATAATTTTTCTTTACAAATCTCCATGGTGATCAAATATGATTTAAATATACAAATATATCAAAAAAATAAATATTAATTATGAATTGATAATAAGTATTGAAAGTGGGTGCACAATGCAAGGCCCACGTGTTAGGATGGCAAATGCTATTCCCCATATCACAACAACAATAAAAATGGTTGTACGTATGTGCAATTTTTTGTGTACATGAACAATTGTTAAAAATATGTTTTTCTGGCCGAATTATTTACAATTTTACAAAAGATCCTACGAAGAATTTTTAATCGGGTTACTAACCCATTGCGGTACAACAGTTTTTAAAAGATTTTTAAGAATTACAATATTTTATTAGATCTTTGAAAACAACATTTGGCTTATTAACTGTGGCAGTACGAGTTCGATTCCCCTTCGTTCTAAACAAAAAGTACGGAAGAAAAACAAATTATTGAAAAACCCCATAGTGACCAAATATATATAATATTATTACTTATAAAATTAATACATATAGTGCTAGTCCACATCAAAAAGGACAAGGGCCCGCAATTTGCAATATATGCCCTTGTAAATATTTAATAAATAAATAATTTAATAAATTCGAATGAACAGACAGACTTATCTAATTTATTTTATTAGTTTAGATTCAAAACGCCATAATAAATATAAAAATTATAAGAAAATCAAAAATCCATATAGTTATGCCAACAAATCTCAAGGGATGAAAAATTTTATTTTAAATTTTATATTTAAATTTACGAAGATTATTAAAAGCTTAAAATTAAGTAGAATAAGTAGAAAAATATGAAATGACACTAAGCAGTTAATACAGTAAAATTTGAGTTCATTTAATATGCATATTATAGTTATAAATTTTTAAATTCCTAATATTTCTTTGGATTAAAAGTAAAGGTAGGGATTTGTTACTTTCTTAGTTTAATACAAATCCTTGTATAATATAAACTATATTAAAATAGTTTATCAAAACTTATTTTAATTAACTAATTAAATTTTATTATAGATATTCATATGTCTTAATTAAATTTTGTAAATATATTTAGCTCCTTTGTAACTATAGTAACATGAAATGAAATGTATAATATTTTAATAGAGTGGTAATTTTTTTTTTCAAGTACATATTATTTAGTTAAAAGAGTTTTATTAATTTTTTTTATCGTTAAGTTAGACTTCAACACCATAGAAATACTTATTCTATATTGCCGTGCTAAGGAAAAAAGTCGTAAGCGCCAAAAGCGAATTTTCGGGATAATGGAATATTTGACATCAGATAAATGTCTCACAACTTTGTATTAAGAAAAAAAGTCACATATCTCGTTGTAAAATCATTTAAAACTAATAACTTTTATGTCGCATCAATGTCTAAGCTATAATAACTTAATAAATCTAGTATTGCTTAGCAAAAAAGTCGTATGTCCAAATTAACTATGAACGCCTTATACTATCTTATCTCTTGTAAGTTCAAAAAAATAGTTTTTCTTTATTTAACATATTTGTTTTTCAAAAATTCAAAAATAATTCAAAATAGCAATGCGAGAGTATAAGACACAAAAAGTTAAATTAGCTTAAACTAAGAAAATGTAGAAGAGACTTTCTTTCTTAGGACGGCAGTATACCTCAAGCTTGCTTACAAATAACTTTCTTGTATTGTACTAAAACATATGATACAAAAATAGTTAAAAACATTACAATCCTTAGATCTGTTTTAAAAATTCTACAGATTTACAAAAATTGTAAAAATAATTTTTGAAAAACTCACGTAATTATAATTTAATCAATTTAAAAATATAAAATATTACTTCAAGAATTAAAATTAATCTATGCGCTAGTGGTATACATATATTTTTTTTTTATTTATAAAATTAATGAACAATGAACAAGAAACATGTTTTTAATTTGACCCATTTCCTTCTTCTACTCATTATAAATAATGCTTCCAGTTAAAATTATAAAAAAAAAAAATTTGTCCGCCAAACTTTATATAATACATTATTTCATTTTTCAACTTGAATTCAGTTGTTGTCTTATTTAGTTTCTATTTTTTTTTTTTTGCAACTTGTTCACAAATTTTCCACTTACTTTTAAATATCAACGGAAAAACAAACAACAACAAAAAATTTTCTTTTTTTACTGTAATTAAAAATTCCATGCAATTTGTAATGAAAAATTATAACACACACCCTAAAAAAAAATATAAGCCTCCTTAAAACCTTTTTTTTTTTTTCACTAATTTATAATCATTCATATCCTTTGAAAAACGGTTCCTTATAAACTTGTTCTTTAATAGTTATAGCACGAAAGGATTCAAAAATCGCTGTTTGAATAAAAAAAAAAAAAAAAATAACAATAACAAATTTTAGAATAAAATTTACATAGTAAAATTTTATCCCTAGTATAGTGAATGCGTTAAATAAACAAAGTGACTTCTATTAAAAAAAAAAACTTCTATATAAATTATATTATATATTTGCATTTTATATTTATGTATATTTATATTTTGTATGCATATTTAATTACTGTGTAATTAATAACAGTTTAAAACGGTATAATATAAACATACAGTAAGCTCCGGTTAAGAGTAATTTTTGTGGTTTTAAAAGGAAGTGTATCGATTATTAAAAACTTTAAGGAGGAGCTGTTTTACTCAAGAACCGTGAATATCTGGATTGGATTAGTTGTTTAGAGTGTGGTGCAAAAAAATCCTACAGACTAAACAAAGGAGCAAACCACTTAGGAATGATTTTCTGAGAATGAAAAAAATACTAAAAAACAAAGGTTTTCAATAGCTGGGTGCACAGTGATTGGAGTGGCTCGGGTTCGAATCCAAGTGAAAGTGAAAAGTCTTTTATCCAGCTTTCGACTCCACTCAGTTACCATTCGCCATTGGGTTCAAATTAATGACTTAGTCAAATATTAATAATTATAAATCTTTAATAAAAAATAGATTAATATAACAATATAAACAAAAAATTTAATTGAATAATATAACTCACAGATTTAGAATACCATATAACACAAATACAAAATTATTACAATATAAACATAAAACAATTGTATTTTTTAAAAAATAAATACGTTTCTACTTGTTATGAAGCCAAGTTTTAGCTCATATTTAAATTGTATGTGGAATTCATTAAGATCAATTCTAATAACACAAATATAAGTTGTGACGTTAGACCCCCTGTTCGTTCATGTATTTTTGGTATAAAAAGATTTATTAGCCAAACAGTTTAACAGTTAGCAATTAAAAAAGAAAAATTGATTAGAAAACAAAAATTAAATTAAATTTAAATAAAACAATCTTTTAAAAAGTTTTCCAATTAAAGTATTTGTAAAATTATTTTAATTCTATTAATTTGACGCAAGCAGGATAACTTCAACAATTAAGTAATCAAATGGTAATAATAAATAATTATAATAACCATTTAAAAAATACGAAAGCTAGTTATAAACTTTTGCATAAATATTACTTTAACTGTAAAAAAAAAATACTACCATTATTATTAACTATTATTATTATTATTATAAATATGCGATTTAAAAAACACGATAAAAGAATTAAAATTGAAAAATTCTTTTAAAGTTGCAAAATTCCTATTACCTTTTTTTAAATGCATTTTCTTTGTTTAGGAAATTAACAATATCCGGAAAGGAAACTTTTCTGATTTCTGGTGGTAAATAATATTTTATTCTTTATTAAAGGATTTAAGTACATATATATATATACATATTTTCCTTTTGGTTCACACCAAAGCATGGGATAAAAATAAAAATCGCATAAAAAGCACGTTGAACTTAATAAATTCCAATTATTTATTTTTTCTTCGATAATAAAGAAAAGTAATAAAAAAAATTTATTTTTGCAACCACTATAAACACCCCAAATTTTACTTTATTATATTTTAAATTTTTACAGACAATTTGCATTTTTTAAATTTAAGTGTTAAAGGATTGAAATGAATTTTTATTATTACAGCATTCTAAAAATAAAAATTTAAATATATTGAGAAATATTGATATTATATAAAGGTGACGTCTTAATGCACGTCTCAGAATTAGCGTTCCGTTAGCGTCGCGTTTAAATTATACTATGTACAAATAGTTGTCACGTTTAGTGTTTTGCACTTCATCCAACAAATGTCTAAAATGCAACGCAACTGCAGGTCAATTTGAATACAAATACTTAAATATCAACGCGATTACAAGTAAAAAGCTGGCCTACTAAAGCGTCGCTTCGTTTTGTTGCTTCGCTTCTTCCAGCAGCACTTTTCGTTAAGTCGTTAGTCATATTTAAATTAATATAATCTATTTGAAACATCAAAGCGATGCAAAAGTTGACGCCTGCATTAGGTGATCAACTTCAAAATGATAAAAAAAGCAAACAAAAGTTTAATTTAAATTTTTTTACTTAAAATGCGTGGAATCGACAACTGTAACAAATCTGAATTGTATATTTATTTAAAGAAAATAATTATTTCTTCCTCTCTTTCTTCTACAAGTTTGTTTTTTCCAAAATTCTTTGAATTTTATCATTTAAATTTTTTAAAAATATCATTTCAATTTAATTTCTGTATATGTGTGTGTTTGTAATTTATACAATTATAAGAGATTTCTTAAAATTTAAATAATTGATAGATTTTCAAAAAGAAAGAAAATAAACATAATTTAAATACCCACTTGTTGAGTGAAGTTGTTATTTTCCATTTGTTTAAAAGAAAATTTTGGAATATGCAAATAAAAAAATCTAATAAAATTTATTTATTATGAATTTTATATATACTTTAGATACTTTGAATAAACTATAAAACTATATTTATATATATATATATATATATATACGAAATTGAAGATGAAATTAATAATTTTGAAAAATTAGTTTAACAAGTAAATAAATAAAAATAAATACTTGTATTCTCTATTTTAGATTAGTTTTTCATTGTTTTTGGATTTGATAAATAGCGATCTAACAACTAATAAACTGAAAAACTTTAAAATTCATATAAAAAAAAATATGCGCATTTTTTTCGATTTGCAAAAATGATATTGAAAAAATTTAAAATAGTTTTTATTTTAATTAGATTTGAAAATAAATTTTTAAAAACTATAAATTTAACAAATATTTAAATTTTATGAGGTTATTTAGATTTCTTCAAATCACAACGTTTTCAATTTGTTATCCTCAATTTAATCAGTGGTTCAGTAGTAAGAGTGCCGAGCTTTCATGCGAAATGCCCGGGTTTGAACCCTAGTGAAAGTAAAAAAACTTTTCTGGTTTTCGACTCGACTCAGTTACCATTCGCCATTGGGTTCAAATTAATGGCTTAATTAATAATTAATAATTATATATCTTTAATAAAAAATACATTAATATAACAATACAAACAAATCCAAAATATAAACAAATAATTTAATTGTATAACTCTCAGATATTGAATACCATATAACTCAAATACAAAATATTACAATATAAACAAAAATCGAATTGTATCTATTGAAAATCTAAGATACATAGTAATTCATATATAAAATAGCCTAAATTCCAGTTAAAATGAACCAGAATGCGGCCAGTGTTAGCCACTTAAAAATATGTAGGTAACTTTCAAATAGTACGTCATGATAAAATCATTAACAAAAATGTGATTAAAATTAACAATTTGTAATCATTTCAATTTGACGTTTCAAATTTAAATTTTACTAATATGTCAATATGATAACAGGTACAACAGTTTCAAAACTATTTAATTGAATAGAGTTAATATTATTCCTATATGAGTTTCTGCCATTTTAAATCGAAAATTTAGGAACTTTTAAAATGGTTAGCAAAGGCTAAAGTTTTCAAAGTATCAACGAAATACGTTTTAACAACTTAATTTACATTATAAAAGATAATTTAAATTGAATAATATAAAAAAAAAATTGGATTTTATTGATTATTTATAAGTTCTATAAAAAATACAAATTTCTAAAAACAAAATTTTTTATTTAATCAACAAAAATTGTGCAAGAAAGTCTAATAATTAATTGAAAAGCCTAATTTACTAATAACAAGTTTTTTAATAGCAAGAACATATAATTAGTTACGAGATTAAATATATTCTATTGGAATTATAAAATTTTGTTATTTAATTCCCATATTAAATCAATATTTATTTACAACGAATAAGTTAGTAATAAATACTATTTAGTTGATTTTATGAACTCACCCTTTGGCAATTATTAAACATGTGTGGTGGTCAATAATTTTTAAATCAATAAAAATACAAAAAGTTAATTTTTGGAATTGTAATCAGATTCCTTGTGGAAATCAATTTTTTAAGGTTATAATTACAATTAAGAAACTTTTGGAAAATAATATTTACTCTATATGTATATAAAGTATTTGATTATTTTATAAATTTGTTTAGTGTGCATAATAAATACCATGACCCTTAATTTAATTTTTTTAATATTTTTTTATTCAAATTTATTTTAATATTTTATTTTCATTTCCCTTTCTTTTATATTTTCATTAGCAGATAAATGTATTTTCATTTATTATTTAAAATAATATTTTTCTTTTCCCATTCAAATCAAAAATGAAATTAAATAGAAAATTTGATTTTTATCAACTTTTAGGAAATAAAAATAAAATAATGGTAATTACAATAATGACAAGTCATAGTGACATGAAATTATTATTATTTTTTTTTTCTTTATTTAATAATTTTTACAGTTGGAAAATTATAATATTTCAAAGTTAAAAACCTTGATAATATTTTCAAAGTTAGAAACTTTTGAACAAACCTTCAAAATGATAATGAAAAGTTTTCTATATATAATTTAGTGAAAAGAATGACAGATTGCTGTCATTTAATATCAAAAAGAGTTTAATTAAAAATTACGTATAATTTGATTTATAAAATTTCTTAAGAAATTCAATTATTCGTTTGTGGGGATTTTGGCTTTGCAAATTTTAGTTTTTTCTTGGGGATTTCTTACCAGCCCAATTAAAGTTTCTGTACGTATATATGTGGAACAGTAAATGTTAATAATAAAAGAATCCGACAAATGACGTAGGGGTACAGTGTAGCGTTAGATTAATTCTTCAGCAAAAATAATTTATGCTAAATTGTGAGGCTGATTTTATTTGATGTTTATTTGTTTACATTTTAATGTAAAAAGTGTTTATTTACAAGATTTTCTGAGAACTTTTTAAAGTGAAGCATTTATTTTAAAATTAAAAATATAAATTGATTAAAAAATACAAAAAAGTTAAAAATAATTTAAATAGGAAATAACAAAATAAATAAGGATAGAAATAGAATTATTGACTTGTTTTTAAAGTCCATTGAAATTCTCTATTGTGTCCATAATTAAAATAATTAAAAAAAAAATATAATAAAAGTCACTCGAAATCAAATGTCACTTAATTTTGCTGCAAATCGTTCAGTACAAAAAATGTAGCACTAGATGAACGCGACCAATGACTGGCACTTATCCTAAATGACTTACAAGGATTTTTTGTTGGAATGTTAAAAGGTTTAAAAACCATGAGGATACCCACCGATTACTGAATAAAATTTTTAAAAAAAAAGAAATATTAAAACAATTCGCTAAAACAAATAAAATTACTTTAACAGAAATAAATAACCGTTAATTATACACTACATAATATATTTTACATTAAAACAATTTTTATGTTCAATCGATTACAAAAAAAACATGCTAATGTATGGGAAAATCAATATATATATACATGTACATAATGTATATATGTACTAAATAACTAAAGTAAAGATACTTTTAAATTTGCCCTTTTAGGTTTAAAGTAAAATTTTATGATAAAAAGTATTTGGTCAGTATTTTAATAAAAACCTCCAATATGACATTTAACAATATAAATATTACTGACACGAAATAATTTTTTTTAATATTTTACATTATGTATTAGTATATTAAGTTATATATGATAAGTTTTATTCCATTACATGCTTTATATTAATGTTTCTACAATTTAAATAATTTATTTTATTCATATCATAATGTATACAATGACTTTTTATTATTATTTTATATTTCTTGATATTTTGACCGACATGTCAAACATTTATTTTACTTTTTTTTTTTATTATATATTAATCTTAAATATTAATTTTATTATATCTATTTATAGAAATTAATTTGGACTCATTCAAGGTAAATTAACTATAAAAAATTTGTCACTTTAACACGTAAAAAAAGAACAGAATATTGCTACGGAAATGACGGAAATTATATATATATATATATTTATATATATTTTTTTTTATATTCTTAAAGTAATTTTATTTTTTTATTTTCCAAATTTAAAAGTTTTAAATTTTTATATTTAATTTATTTTTTATTGTTTTTGTAAAATTTTGTAAAAATATTAATTAATTTTATTTTTATAAATGAAGACTCGAGTAGATAAAGAGGTTATGATACATTTTGACAGATTCTTGGTTTTTTCCATAAATGAACATGTTGTGATCCAATAATTCACATGTAAAAAACCGAATTTAAGTAAAGTGAGTAGTTTCCGAGATATGGAAGCTGTGAGGGTGTTATGTTACATTACTCTTTTTGTGTTATTGTAAAAAACAGGTGTTTTGGCAACCCAAAGGCTGTTAAAACCTTCTTTCACAACTAAATTAATACCGTTTCTTTATTTCTTCCGATTTTTACTATGTACGCATTTCAGCTAATAACTTCAAAATGCACACTTTTATTTAAACAGTTTTTAATGAATAAAATTGTATGACTTTTCACTATCATTTTGACATTGTCTAGAGCAGTCCGGTGCAAACTTTTTTGACATTCGGGCCATTCTTACAACTTGGGTATAGCAATGGGCCGCATGAAATGCTATGATTAATAACATGAATTTAGAAAAATATATATAATATGTTTATTTAAATTTAAATACAAAATAATTTTATTTTATTCATTAGCATGAAATTCCACAAGAAAATAATATCCAAAAATCTTAATTTTGTATATGGTTGGTATGGTTACAAATATTTTTTGTGGTTACTATTGCTAAGTTGCAAATTTTTTGTCTGTTTTAAATATTTTTTCCTAATGATAAAAAAATATATATAAATGTACCAAAAGTTAATGATGATCTTGTGTTTTTTGTGAATAATGAATTGCAGTTTAATTAAAAAAATTGCAATTTTTAAGTTTCACATTTATATATTTTAACAAGTACAAAATATCTGAGACGCAAAGAGATTTTGAAGTTGATCCGAGATTTTATTCTTACACCTAAGGTTATACAATTTATGTTATATGTTAGAAATAGAAAACTTTACTCCACGAAACGCACATAATTGTGGTTTTATGTTTAAAAAAAAATTATATTTTGAAAAAATTAAAAAAAAATATGAAATAGTATGAAAAAATATATTATTAAATGGGCCGCACAATATCTTTTTTGTTTGCACGGGTCTGGTCTAGAGGGTTAAAAATTTTAAACAGAAAAAAACTGTTATAAGAAAAACTTTAAGCTCAATTTACTCAAAACTATGATTTTGTATTATAACACCTTCACCTATTCAATTCCATTTTTCATTTACTTCTGAATTTTTTTTCCTGTGGTTGGTTGTTGTTGTATTTTTTCTTTATGATCATGAAAACTTATGTGATGTCGTTGATAATTCCTTACAACTTTTAACATTAGTTGTAAAAAAAATTTATTTTTAGAAAAAGTTTTTTTTTTTTAAAGGGAAATATTAAATAAAAGTTTATTTATTTATATATTCTTTGTTCTTAAATTTATTAATGGGTTTTTTTACTTTTTAAAAAATTGCTTTACAAATTCTTTGTTTCCAGTTTTTTTGTAGTGGCAAATATTTTTTGCTAAGTTTCAGGGACGAAGTAAACATTTTTATTCATAGATGATTGATCAGTCAAAGAAGGACGATGACAAATTTAGTATGTAATATTAAAAATTTTAAAATGGAGTTTTAAATATTTTTTTTTATTGAGATCCTCAGTTATCCTCAGAATCAATTTGTAACGCTAAACTTATTTTTTAAAATTTTAATCCAAAATATTGATTTTTATAATTAATATTATGTTTAAAGGTATTTAAATGGACCGTCCTTTTAGGATAGCGCACGTTATTTTCATAATTAAAGAACATTGAATTAATTTTCTAGTTTTAGGAATGAATTTATCAACAGCTTAGTAAAATTTACGATATACTTAAAAATTTCTATTAAAGTCGTTTTACATATTACAAGATTCTACATAAAAGTCGCGGGTTCAAATATTGGTCGGATCATATCTAATAAAAAAATATAGTGTATATTAAAGTAATTTAATAAGAAGTCCAAATGTCAAATTGGCAAAGGATAAAAATTATTAGGCAATATTTTCTATTGTCTGGTACTACAAATAAATAAATAAATATGAAAAATATAAAAGTTGAAACAAAATTATAACAAAAGTTAAATATCAAAACAATTCACAATAGTATTTTTTAGTAATAATGATCTTCAATATTTAATTAAATTCACAATAGTTTTTTTTTTGAAATTTGACATAATCTTCAATTAATTAATTAATTTCAGTAAATTGATCAGGATAATAAACATTCAATAATACTCGCAATATAATATTAAAACAACTTGTGCCTACCAAACTACCCCACCTAAAAGAATGATTAGCTTAAAGTAAGTATCGTGACATTTTTTTACAATTTGACAATCCAGTACAAGTGTCCCCAAAAAAAAAATCTATACGTCAGCATAGTAAAACTCAAATTAAATGTAAATAAATATTTTGGCAATCTAAAGTAGCGTGCTTTTTAAATTAATTTTTTTTTTTTTTTTTATTTTAATTTTATTTAATTTTTTTTTTTTTTTCTCAAATTTAGAATTTATAGATGGTTATTTTATTATTTTTTTTTTTAGATGAGTTTAATTTTTTTATGTGTATTTTTATTATTTCGTAATTCGTAAATAAGTAAAAAAAAATATGAAAAAATAAAAATAAATGATAATAAAATTTTAAACTCTTTTTTTTTAAAAAAAAAAGAAACTCTTACACAAAATTATAAAAATTTTCAAAATGAAAAAGTAAAACGGATAAATTTGAAACTGAATAAAATAAAAACACTTAATAAAATCTATAATAATTATTGTATTTTATATTTAATAATTTATAATTATTTTTATTTAATTTTTTATGTATTTTTAAATTATTATTATTTTTATTTATATAAAATATGTTTATATTTTTTAATTTTACGTAATATTACAAATTTTATTTTAATTATATATATTTAATTTCCATTTAATTTCCATTTAATTTAATAATTTTAATTATATTTTTTTAGACAATTTTTTTTTTCATATATATCTTTTTTATTGAAAATTTTTCGCAATTTTTTTCTATTAATAACTTTTTTTTTTATATATTTTTAATAATATTTATAATATAAAAACAAATAATCAAATAAAAAATTATCTTCTTATTTTTCTATTTTTTTTTTTTTGTGGACAAAAAAACATACATAGATATTTAAAATATCATAAGAAAAAAATGAAAAAAAAAAAAAAGTACTAAAAAAAATATATTGTATAAATTTTTTTTCTAAAAAAGTTAGACATTTTTTTTTTATCGTGACCACAGCAGTCAAAAAATCGCGAAAGACTAACAAAATATAAGAAAAGTGTATATATTTAAAAAAAACACAATTTTTAACACTGTGTTTTTCTTTCTAGCTTCTACATATAAATTAAACGTACATACATTTAAATATAATGGATAATTTTCCCGTTATTTAGTCAATTTTTTTTTTTTTCTCCCACATTTTTGAAGAGACGAGACTTTTAGTCGTTCGTAAAATTCGTAAAGTAAAACTTTTTTGAGTAAAACTTATTGGAATTAATTCTTAAATATATCTTTATACATTCATTATATAGTAGTATTTTTGTTGTAATTGTTATAGTTGTTTTTATTTTGTTGCTGTTGTTGAGTGGTCAATTTATTACCGTGAATTTTGAAAATTGTTCAGTTAAGAAAAAAAAAAAAAAATAAACACAAAAAAAAGAAAAAGAAAATAAATAAGAAAGGAAGTACACGAAATTATGTTCTGTCATATTGTGTCGTATCGGATTGTGTTATGCTCCTTTTCTAATGAGAGAGAAAAAAAAATTTGGATTTGGATTAGTAATAATTTAGAGAATTTTCAACCAGAGACTAAAATTTTATTTTTTTTTATGGTGTTTTATAATTTTGTATTTTGTATCAAAGTACATTTATGGCAATTAAAATGGGAGTGAAATTTTTTTATTTTTTGGCGTTTTAATATTGAAAAAGTTTGATTTTAATGATCAATGGATAAATTAGATAAAAAATGTGATCAAAAGTCGATAATTTATTTTTAGTTAGAAAATTAGATTTTTTTTTTTAATTTTTTTTTGTTTTAGACTATTTAAGTTCTTTGAGAATTCATTAAATATTGATAACTTATTTATTTTCATTGTAATAGTGATATTTTGATTTTATTTTTACATAGAAATAAATTAAAATATTTATTATGTCTAAATTTCTTTTCTAAATCATTTCCAAATTGACTTTAGAATAAAAGACAAAATAACAGGAGTTTAGGGTTTCCAAGTGACATTTGAATTTTATCGTATTTACTTGTAATTGACAATAATATTTAATTATTTATTTTATGAACATTCCCCTACTACAATATACAATGTAATAAGTGAGTGATTCAACCTTTAATTTTCAGGTTGTGGCAGGTATATATTTTATATTATGAGATAAACTGTTATTGATAAAAATTATAAATTATAATTTTTTTGTTAGATATGGTCCGACTAGAATTTGAACCCTTTAGACTTTCGATTAAAAGTCCGAAGTCCTAATCACTACGCCACCAATCGGATTAATATTTATTTAATATCATTTTATTTAAATTTAGTAAAAAACGTTCTCGCGCTTGACAATCAACTGTTATTATATTTAATTAAATTATCAATCAAAATTGATTTTACATTTGAAAAAAAAAATATAAATGCAGAATGGTGTATTTTACAAAGTATAATTTTATTTTATATTTAATACTTTATTTTTTTTTTTTAAATTATTTTATACAAAAAACTGATTTTATAAATTTTGTAAATTTTTTTTTTAAACTTCTCTAACTATAACTATTATTCACTATTATTCAAAACAAGAATTTGCTTAGTACATTAGGCAATCAACAAACTTTAAACGCAGTAAGTCTGATATTAATCTGACATAAATTTATCATATAATAAAATATATTATAAGTACTACTTATATATTTTATATGTCACAAAACCATTAATAACATAAAATACTTCATTTAATTTTACTTTATCCTTTTGCATTCACCGAGAACTTGAAATTTAATTCATAAAACAAAAACAAAAACCGTTATAAAATAAGCACAAACAAACAACAACAAATAAAATGGACAATTTTAAGAGAGAAAAAAAGAGTAAAAAAAAATAAAATAAAAATAAGTAAAAAATAATGAAAAATAAAAAAAAAAAAACCCATAAGTTATTGTTTAAATTAATATATAGTTCTGTAACTAAATGTTAGCCAATAACTATATACACACAAGTAAATTGTATTAAAAACTACAAAAACCGTTAATAATTTAAAAAAACATTTAATCAAGATTTTAATTCATGATAAAAGAAATATAAAAAAAAAATAACAATATAAATAAAGACTAATGAGAAATAACAGTAAATTCATAAGTTTAAAATCAAATGTCATAAAGGAAATTAATTTAAAGTCTGTAAAAAAATGTTATTGTGAATTCGTTGGTCAATACTCAATACAAAGGTGCATTATAAGAGTAGTTGTGCGCCTAAAATTATGCAAAACTGATCAAAATTAAAAGTTAATGATATTTTTCTCAGATTAGTTCGAAATCACTATGATTGAGCATTAAATACTCCATATTCTACCACAATGAGAAGTAAATTAAAAAGACTTTGCTCATAGGTTTCATTGGCCCTGAGCACTTCATCTTTTTAGATCAAAAAGGTTTCATCCAGAACCAAAACCATGTCTCAATATTATATCACTATTATTGAAGGGCTACATACAAGGTTATAGATTTCACTTAATTCCAAATTATAAAAGTGAACAGGTGACTGGACAAATTAGTTTCACAAATTTAAAAAACAGAAAGAAGGTCCTATAAAGTGAAGTCAAAATAAATAACTTTATTTAAGTTCGTAAAAGTTGGAAATTGCGTTTTATGATCAAAAGAAATAATTACAATTTAATATAAAACATAAAATATGGTAAAAACAAAAACTGAAATTGAAAGCGAAATAAATGAAAACAAAACGGAAACAGGCGAAAATTGAATAATATTTTTTTTTTTAATATCCTATAGGTCAAAATTAAAAAGAAACAAAAGTATTATTGAAGTAAAAATTTTGTAAAAATGCGATTTTGTATTTTTTTTTTTTTTTATTATTGTGAATCGTTTTATTTTCTTTTCAAAAGTTTTACTCAAGGTTATTAACAAAATATATATATATATATATATATTAATAATATACAGTTAATTTTATCGATACAATTTTATATTATTATCCATTTATATAAAAAGGGCTGTTATTATATTTAAAAACAGTATTTCGTATAAAATAGAATTAAAAGTAAAAATAATATTACAATATAATTTCAATAAATTGCTTTTCTGTAGAATATTTTATATATACTTTTGTGTGTTAATGTAATATTTCTATAAAACTATAATTATTATATAATATATAATACTAAAATATGTATTGGAATTATGAAATTAGTCAAAGGGAAATTATTAAAACAATTTGTATTGACCTTAACATTACATATTTGAAAAATATTTAAGTGTAGAATTCAAAAAAAAATTTAAAATATTAGCAATGAAATAATTATACCATAGCTACAATTATAAAACAAGTGATGAAAAAAAACCAAGGGTTTTTAAAAAAGCACATTTTCAAAATTATATTGTATTACATACTGAGTTTAACTTTGGAAGTATTTACTTGGAAATAGTTACTGCTTACTTATAAAATTTACTGCTAACAGTAAAGTCTTTATTTTAAAGTTGTTATAGCCCTTCAATGACAAGTTTCTCAAGGATCTAATTTCATCTAACTCCCCTCCCCGTCCCCCTCCATTTTTCTAGGTTCTAGTAATTAAATTGTGAATTCTACAAAAATTTATAAATTTTATGAAACCATCTATCGTTTGCCGTTTTCAGATTGAAAATACACCTAATAGAACTCTTGTTATAACAATTTAAAAATAGGGCTTTTTCCAACTTGGGGAGGCTATAGCCCCGTAACAGGTGGGGCTACAGAAAAAAATTCTTCTACGAAATTATTTTTTTTGCAAAAACTACCCATGGTTAAAAATTCTTTACTCTATTTCAAGCAGTGTAAAATTTTTTGTAAACATACGGACGGACGGACAGAGTGAAGCTATATAGGCACATTTTTACAAAATTTTTTGAAAATGTGCAAAAAAACGGCAAACTTTTTCCAGTTAAGCATTTTTGGTTTATTTTAAAATTTTTTTTTTTTAGAAAAATTATAATTTCGAAAAATAAAAATGTAATCGAATAATAGGCTAATGATTATAAAAGTATTCTAAGAAAAAATTTATACAAAATCTCCCATAACACTTCTACTTTAATTACTTAAAATTAGTGAAATTTTTAAAATATGAATTAAATATAATCCAAAGTACTTTTAATAGATAAACTTATCTGACCAATAGCTCAGTGGTATAGTGGCGGCTTTTCAATCTAAAAATCTCGGGTTCAAATCCTGGTCGAATCATATCTAATATAGTGTCATTAGTATATCATACTAAAATATAGTGTATATTATAATAATTCAATAAGAAGTCCAAATGTCATAGAGGCAAAGGATTAATAATATCAGGCAATATTTACTATTGTCTGGTACAACAAATAAATTAATAAATAAATAGATGAACGTACTTTTAATTAGATTCTTTTATAATCAATTTTTTAAATAATTAATGCTTTTTTGATCAAAGGAAAATTAAATTTTTATTAAAATATTAATTAGATTTAATCACATTTCCTTTTTAATATAAGTAAGAAATTTTTTTTGAAATAAAATATCCATATTTTTTCATTTGTTTGTTGAATATTATTTCAATTTTCAAATATTTAATAAATCAAAATGGCATTATAATATTTTGTAATGTTTTGGTTTTTTTTTTAAATTCTTGTTATAAAAATTAAAAATTTTATAATAAATAGAAAAAAAAATATAAAATTCTAAATTAAAAAAAAACAAGAAAAACCAATTCGTAACATTTCTTTTTATATTATAAATATAATGCGATTTCTTTCAATAGACGAAGTTATTCAAGGCGTAAAATTCACAAGTTTAGTTAAGAGAGAGAATCAAAATTCAGATAGAAATACTTTAAAAAATATTAGTAAAATTATTGATGAAATGACTACTTATATTAATACAATGCAACCTACACCTCCTGTATTAGAAGAAATTTTCAAAATATCCGATACAACTTTAGAGAAAAAAAACTCTACGCTGATCAAAGAAAACTCAAGTTTTTCATACTTGAGTGACACAGATACTGATAATGAAAATATTTTAGAGCAACTAATAATAACAAAAAAACCATCAAAACCGGAAATAAAAGTTAAACAAAATCCAACTGGTAAAAAATTTGCATCAACTTCAACCAAAGTTGAAACAGGTCCCATAGTTAAAAAAACCAAACCAAAAACCAAAAAAAAAAATGATGACAATGATCCATTAGGAATCAATACAAGAAAAGCAACTCTTGTCATAAAAAGACGTAATAATATACCTGGAGTTGCGGCTGATGTTTCTAGTTGTATCCGAAAGACTAAAATCAATAAACGTAAGTCTTTAAATTCAACTAAAAACATAAGAAACGGACCAGAGAAAAAAGCCTTAGATAATTATAAAAATGAAATCGAAGTTAAGAATGTATTAAATATAATGAAAGGAGAAAAGGATGATGATGATGATGATAAGTTGCCAAAGGATATTATCAACACATTGCCAAAAATTAAACGTGTTAAAAAATTACGTAAAAAACATAAAAATAATATAACAGCAACGCCATTAAAAGTAGAAGAGCAAACGGTTGGACCTCTAACCTATAAATTAAAGCCAAATGTTAAAAATATTAATAGAAATAATTCAATAGATAAAAATTTAAGCAATGAAATAACAAATATAGAACCAAGATCTGATTTAATAAATCCCCCATATCCTACCGATGAACAAAGACAACCTTTTGAATTTATTGAAATCAAGACGGATATTGATAAAATTGAAAAGGAAGTATCAACTGAAAAGAAAAAATCCAAATATCCATTGCATTCCTTCTTAGATAATTTAAAGGCAAAAGCAGGTTCGTTCAGTACAAAATTAAATTTAAAAAACAGATTTATTCACGTCGGGAAGTTGATTACAAAATAATGAAATCTTCAAAATATAAGCTAAATATTCATAAATCTAGAATAATTATTGATCTATAGAGCTTATTTCTTTACTCATATTTATAATACTAATTTAAAGGGACATTTCACATATATATATATATATATATACATTCCATTCTATGGTACATATAGTACACAGTACATTTAATATAAACTGAACACGCTGTACAAGTGATTGAACTTACTTAGTTGTTTAAAATTTTAATGATTTCATTTGTATCAAAAATTGCTATAAATAACTTATTTATTACTAATAAATTAAAATTTTTTTTATTTTTTTATTCAAGAAAATGGCGAAGCAATTGAAAAACCGAGAAAAAAAAAACCTTCTAAATTAGCCAAAATATATAGTAATTTAAAAATTAGGAAATCAATAAAAAAGTCAATATTTTCCGAATCCGTAGCCTTCTCTTCAGATTCTGAAGATCCAGCAGAGAAAATTCTATGTGACAAAAAGGACATAGTTTTATTTCAACCTGTCAATGCAAAAAATGACCAGTTAATTTCTAGAAAAACCTCTTACAGAAATTTAACAATGTTTACAACACCATTAACCCATTTATCTAATGAAAAACCGTCAACAGGTAATATTTCTAATACAGATAAGTTTATGGATTCAATGAGTACTTTAAGCAGTGGCGGAAGTGAAGATATTGCAATTAGATATGAAAGATCATTTATATCTTTAAAGCCAATAGAACCATCAATATATAATAATAATAACAATAATAATAATAATAATAGTAATTCATCAACAAATAAATTTAATAAACAAAAATCACAAGCTGAAAAACAAAAGCCAAAAACTTAAACATGAATTTTAAGCATAAACAAAATAACAAACAAAAATTGAAAGAATTCGTATTTTGAAAATTATTTTAATAAAAATCAATATGGTAGTATTTAGTGCTTCAGCTTTCAAATTTTCAAATATAAGTTAAGTTGTTCTCAAATTGAAAATGAAAGTAATAAAACTTATGTTTAAATAATTTGTATTAATTGAAGATTTTACAACGTTTAATTTTTCATAAATTTTCTGTTCTCAAGAAAAACTTTTATAAATATAAATTAAATTTATAAAGTTATAAAAAATAAAAATTATTAATAGTGAAAATTTTCTTTGATTTCAGTCCCAATTTGTGATTATAAAAATTAAGAACTTGTAGCAATTTTAATACTCTTGACATATGTTATATTAATTTAGAATTCAATGAAAAAGACTCAAACAGTTATAAGAAGTAGCAAATAAATATAGAAAGCTACTTAATTTTAACTATTAATGGCAGTTCCTATTACAGGTACTAATTTTGCTGTCAAATTAAAGTAATTTGAGATGAGAACACTAATTAGGGCAAATAAAAATATGCATTAGCATCTTTTTTTCCTGATGTCATATCGATAAATGAACAAGATAGTAGTTCGTTTCAACAAAAATTATGAAGTTTAAGCTATTTTTGTTAGGGCATATTTTTGCATATTTCACTTGTTAGAGCATATTTTGCATATTTTAACTTGTAAGAGCATATTTTGGTATATTTTGAGAATTTTCGTTCAAAAGATTATAATTTTTTTTTATTTTTCTTGCATTTAAAATATTTTTCATAAAAAAACATAAAAATTTATCTCACTATTTAGATATTTATTTATTTAAAATATCATTCTTTCAAAATAAACAAGTAGGTATTAGGTATTTAAAGAAATCTCTATATATGCATGTACAAATACATATTTATTTTATTATTCATTTCAACTTGATTCAGAAACTTTCAACTTGATTAAAAACCATATCTGCAGCTTTGACTGGTGAAGCGATACACAATGCTACAATGAATTACACGATAAACGAAACTATTGCATTTAAATTCGCACCAATTAACTCAGTTAATGTAGAAAGGAACTTTTAAATGTACAAAAGCATCCTAAGATCGGATCGGAATAATTTCTTATTTGAAAATTTAAGTGAAATGGTTGTGATATATTGCAACCAAAATTTCAGTTAAACTTAGCTTTTAATTTTACTAGATATAAGATTTTCGTTATTTGGATTAATTTTTATTTTAATTTATGTTTACTTTATTTATGATTATTTATTTTTTTTAATTTTAACTTATTCTACTCTCTAATTTATCTTGTTTTAATTTTTTAATTTTATGAATTAATTTTTTTTTATTTCATTAAACTTAACTTTAAAATAAAAAATTATAATAAAAATAATATATAAAAAAGTAAAAAACTATCTGCTTTTAATTCTTAAGTTTAAAGAACTTTTGAAGATGGTGTCACTAGCCCACCCTATTAATATTCGTTTTATTTGAAGATTTCTAAGTAATGGATCTTTTTTTATGTATTTGATATTCTTTTCATAGAGCATATTTTAAATGCTTAAAATAGATTTTTTAGAGCATATTTTAAGCGCTTAAAACGAATTTTTTAGAGCATATTTTTATTTGCCCTACTAATTACTATTACAACTGTCAAAAAGTGATTGCAATACTGAAAATATTTTCATACAAATCAAAGTATATCTATTGTTAATGTAGCTCATACACGGAGGACTAGGTTTTCAACTTGGTACGCGGACATGTTTACAAACCATACCATACACTATTCAACCTACCGTCGAACCATCGTATAATCGTTTTTTTTTTTTTTTGAAAAATATGTTAACTGTCAAAAGAATTTTAAATATGGATTTTTAACAGTTTTTATTTAAATATATAGTTCTTCCTATTTAATTTTTTTCTAAAATTATGATATTAAATATTTTTTTATATTTAAAACATTTTTCTAACTAAATTTTATAATTATTTAAAATTCTTTAATTATTTGTTATTTTATACATTATAGTTTTCTTATTCTTATCAAATATAAATATCTCAACGATCTTTCGTGTCAAAAAATGAAAAAAACGAAAAAAAAAGAAATCAAAATGATATTAAAGTTGTTCAACTTGCCCATACACGATAAAACTAAAATGCAAAACTAAGACTCCGTCCACAAAAAATCAAAATTTTTTGATATTCTTCCAACCAATTTTTCAAACCTCAAAATAAATGGTCTTTCAACTTGCCCATACACGATTCAACTTCGCAAGTACACGTACCAAGTTGAAGACCCGTCCATCGTGTATGGGTTGCTTAAGAAGTAATTTCACTTGGTCACGTGATTAAAAATTTTCTTACTAACTTTTACTCTGTCCACAAAATAATTTAACACCATGTACTCAGTTAAATAAAATTTTAAATGAGCCCGCCACTATATATACACGCGATTTCAATTTCAGTAGTTCCTATACCTGATACATTATACTCATACATAGACATTTTCTAAGAGCCCGCCTTTAAAATTGCATTACAAAAATAGATAAATGTTTTTCCTACACATAAGAGTTTTTTGTTGTAAAAATTGTATTAGGTTTAGTAAAAGTTTGGTAAAAGAGAGTGAACTTTCTTCTTAACAATAGATATACTTTGATACAAATTTCAGCAATATGTAACTGCACCGTTTGTGCATGTATTAGTTTCTTTCTAGAATCAAAAATTTTGGAAGTGAAATGTAAAAGAAATTTTTAAGTAAATACTCAAAAGTTAAAACTGAATGAAAACAAAAAGATTGTGTTCAAAAAAATTACTGGGTTTTGTATTTTTTTTAAGTCATTTAAACTAAAACATATAGCGTTGATCAAAAATATAGAGATATTTAATTTAATATAGGAAATAATTGAGTTGATAAAATTTTATAAATATAAAATTTTTGTTTACGTTTTTATGTTACCATTAAAAATATTTTATACATTTTATGTAGGTTTCTGACAAAATATTACAGTTTAAATGAATTTGCGTAATTCAAAGCTTAAATATGCAATCAGAAAGATTAAAACAAGCTAAAATCGTACGTTTGTGAGGGCCACTTTGCAAAGAATCTTTTAAATATTACCGAAAGACTGTAACCGCTGGTTGTTTTATTTAATAAACTATGATTTGTTTTCAATTTGCTTATAATTTCCTTTTCCACGACGATGAATATAAATATTATTTGGAGATTCCATTATTTTTTAAAATAATTTGACTACAATCTCTTCAAATATTATTTAAATTTGTTTTTTGATGTTTTGAATTATATACTTTTAAAAAGTAAATATTTAAAATTAAAAGTAAATTAAATCAAATTGTAAATATTTTTATACGAAGTTACTTACAATATACAAACCCTCCAATCCAAATTTATTTCAATGTAAAGATGCAATCAAAAACCGTCATGAGAAACTGCTTATTTAACATTCTCATTTACTCAATTTTAAATAATAACAGAAGAAGTACCCGTACTATTTGTATACGCATAAGAAAATGCTTATATTATACTGTGTGGACAATTAAAATAAGCTCAGAAATTGTTTGCAGTCGGACGATTTTTAGATGACACATATAATGTTGTTGTTTGTTATGGGGTCATGTACCATTCTAACACTTGAGCTTTGCGCTCCGTTTTTCATTCCACTTTTAATACTTTATAATAACTTTTAAGGATTATTACGTATTTTGATTGTACATATCATATATTTGTTTATTTAAAAATTATATTTGGTTACCAAGGGGATTTGTTAAAAACAATTATATTTCAATATTTTTTTTTCATTTAAATATTTTATTACCTGTACGAACCAGCATCCTTTCTGTTATTAAGCCAAATGATAACCGCCTAACCTACGGAGGCCACTTGGCACATGTAATACTAAAATAAATTTCGTTCGAGTGAATGAAAGAAATTACCGAAAAAACGAGTAATACCACAGTAATAGACATATTCGTTTTTGCTACTAACACTAAATTTTACTAACTTTAAATTTTACTGTTTATTTCTTTTGTTTTTCGTAATTCAATTTCGAATTACTCAAAATTTATTATTTTCAGTATTTTAACCTTAAGAATTTTAAAGTTTATTAATTTTATCCTTTTTTTCTAGTTTCTAGTGGAGGATTTTAAATTTGTTAGGCTTTAGTTCATGTTCATATACAAAATCAAATAAATTTGTAAAACTAATTAAATTTAAGGTGCCTTAAGATAATGAGGACAAGGGCCTATGTCTATTAAACACTCTGAAAAATAAAAAAAAAAAAACCTATCGTATTATCTTCATAAAATTTTTCAGTCAAAATATTTTTAAAAAATTCAACTAATAAATTTATAAAATTAGTTTTTTGTGTTAAATTAGTTTGTAAACTTAAACTATCTGGAATTTTTTTCCCCAAAATCTTTTAGAAAATCTAAATCTCCAATAAATTTTTAAGGTCATTTTTAGCAAAAACTAAAATTCATCTAAGGATCTAAGAATGAAATTTCTTTCAATAGAAGATTTATTACAAGGCAAAAGGTATAACGATTTAGTAAAGCCCAAAATAAAGCCAAATTTCGGCCAACCGATCAACAAATCTGATACAAATCGACTGAATGCAGGAAAAAATGATAAAAATAACGAAATTGATAAAGAAAATCTTATAAACAAAGAACCACAGATATTAGTTAATTTAAATATAACTTCAGATTCACCAGATAAACCAGATTCTTTAGATTCACCAGATTCTTCAGATTCTCCAGATTCTTCAGAATCTAACAGAAAACTTAAAGAAAATATCATTGATGAAAATGAAGAAAAAAAGAATAAAGAAGACAATGATAATCATCTTAAAGACACTAAAAAGGACATAACAGAGCAAGACACAAATAAGCAACTTGAATATACGAAAAATAATAAAGCGGATGAAAAAAATGATCCAAACCAAATTGATTTTGTTAAAGAAAATATTCGAAAAATGAAATTGCATTTTGGTAAAAGACTTCCAAAAACGAAGGAAATTATGGAAAATGATAAAGAAAAAAATGTAGTTAAAGAACGTAAACCCATAAAAATTGTGTATAGAAAACCTGAACTTTTGAGAAATCCTTTCGGGAGATATAGTGGTAAAAAGAAAGAAAGTCTATTGCTCAAAACACCTCGCAAACCCAAAGTTATTGAAGTACAAAAATTGAAAGAGGAAGAAGAATACCCATCCTTAGATGATATTGAAACTTCATCTGAAATGGAAAACGAAAATCCTGTTGAAGTATTATTACCAAGAAAAGTTTCATCAAGACGTTTAGAAAATGTTCAAATGAGTATTAATAAAATAAAACGAGAAACTCATCATATTTCCAGAGTCCCATTACCAAAACATAAACAATATAAAGCTGTATCAAGTATTTTTTCAAATATTGATGAACAAATACAAGCTATTTCAATATCTGGAATTAATGATAGACTTAAAAGGCGAATACGTATAAAAGCAATAAATGAGGCAAAACAAAAAAAGAAAGTTAAACAAATTGTTACATTCCAACGTCAAAAAGCAGGTAAACCTTTTAAAGCAACATTTTATTTAAAAAAAAAAAATAATGAAAATAATATAATTAAGGTACAAATATAATTAAAAATAAAACTAATAAAAATTCACCTGAAAAAATGTTTAATCAGGCTGGTGATTGGCAGAATGAAATATCCAATCCACGAAATGTTAGAACTTTACCTAAATCTGACTTAAGTACTCTGAAGAAATCAAAAAGGTTGAAAATAAAGAATGCAAAAACTGTTGCCCAACAAAAACGACAACCACCATTAAAATTTATTAATCTTAAGAAAACAAAAAACGGTACAATGCAACATGTTGGAAAGGTTTTCAAATCAAATAAACGTTCAACAGCAACAACAATATCAAAAAAAGAAAATATTAAAAATATAAAAAAATTTCTAGTTAATAAAGCAAAAGTTTCAACAAAATGGAATAAACCGGTTCCAGTTAAATATGAAATGTAAGTTTAAATTTTAAGAGTTCCCTTGGCAACAATAATCATAATTTTTTTTTTTTTTTTTAGATTGACTAAAAATTCAAAAAACAAAACATTCGCAAAACAACACAAATTTTAATTATTTGTGTATATAGTCAAATTTAAAAAAAAATAAATTTTTCATAATTTTAAAGATAAAATTAAAAAATTTTGATAAGTTAATGAAATTCGAATGTACAAATAAAACAAAATATTTAAATGAATTTTTTTTTTTAATTTAATGTTTTTAAATAAGGAAAATATGTGTTATCAACTAACGTTTAAAATATCTATTACTACACAAAACATTCCTTAAATACCCCCGCTTCTTGTAGGCGTAGCATACGATGATTATCACAAAAGTGATAATTGGCTTATATTCTTCAAGGCTAAAAATTGATATTGTCGCCATGTTGTCAATTTGACGTGATGACAGTAGTAATAGCAATTGAGTATAACTTCTAGATTTTCCTACGAAGAGTAAGGGCCTTACCTAAATGACGACGTACGGCGTATATTTTCTGTCAAAATAATTTTAAATACATATAATTATATGGAAGCTCCCGAAATACGCGACGTACCATACGTCGGGTTTTTAAAATTTAAAAATTGACAAAGCGTATACAATTTTGTTATTGTTTTTTGTTATGTTGTTATGGTGACGTTTTGTTGATATTTAGTAAAAAAAACGCTTTTAAATTTAAATCTGCTAAAACTTCAATATCATCGAAATCCATTTTACAAAATTTAAAGAAAAAAAAATTAAAAATAATACCAAAATTAAAAACGCTATTTTTTATATGAAATCAATATTCAAAATAGATTTTTTGACAAATTAAAAATGGTACGCGCGTATCGATTTCGTACGTGTCGACGTACGGCGTATTGTACGTCATACGTCGTACGCTTTTGATTAGGTAAGGCCCTTAGGTATAATGTCTTGCTTTTTCTACTAAATTTTTATAAATTTTAAAATGTTAATAAACAAAAATAATAAAAACTAGAAATTAATTTAAATATAAAAGCATTTCTTTTGTTAAAAATATTAGTATATACATAAAAACATTTAAGTTTAGGTACCTGAAAACTTTCATATGTTTTAAAAAACAAAAAAGATTTTCATAAATTTTAATTTCAGTTAATTGTAATGTAGGTTGAAACAAAAAATATGTTGATTAAACTTATTAATCTGAAAAATTAAAGATACATCATTTTTACTTAAAGTGTAGGTAATTCAAAAGGATTTGAACTATTTCTTATACTTCTTCTATAATTTTGCATCAATTTTTTTTTTCATATTCAAAAGAATCATACAAATAAAAAAAACCCATACATATTTATTTTATTAACTTTTGACAACAACAAAACGTCAAAAGTAAAAAAAAATTGTAATATAGTAATGTCTACCAACTTTACCAAAATGATATCACCTCAAAACAAAAGTTTTTAAGAATAGCCAGGCGCCAGACGTTATTTTTGAGGAGATGAGCTAAAAAGCGCTACGTGTGAATTGATGAGCTTTCAAGAATCGGGGTGATAATTTGTACATGAATTATACCACTCGGACTGGATAAGCATTTATCAAACTTATTAAATATCCTTATGAAATTTTCACTCTCTGACCAATAGCGTATTGGTAAAAACGCCACCTTTCATGTGGAAGGTCTCGGATTCAAACTCCGGTCTGATTATATTTAATAAAAAGTATCGTAAAATTGTAAAATTATAACGTAGGTTTAAATCGTAATATAAAATAAGATTTAATAAAAATATATAAATAATTCTTGTGTAAGATTATAGATGGCGCACAAAGTTAACTTTTGTGCATTCATATTTCATAATCTTATACAATAGCTACAGCCGAGTAATTAACGGCTTAGTGAATATTATGATTAAAGAAACTAAAGTCTAGTTTTAAATAAACTCGATGAATACCCTATACTCCTTAAAGGAGTGGAAAAGGAATAAAAAAAAAAAAACAGCACATAAACAAAAATTTGACGTTTTACTTAGAAAATTTTTAACTTAGAAATTATGTTAATTGATACTTTAACTGAAAATATTCTTTATTGCTTTAATTTTTAAAAATCTTTTGTTTTTGAAAGTAGTGTAACATTTTCAATCCAATGAAATATAAAAACCTTAGATAATATTTTTGTTTATAAGCGGTTAGTGAAGAGAAATCAAATTTTTTACATTTTATTTTTAACAAACTACATAATTTACTAGATTATATATAAGAAGTTAAATATTTTAATATTATTGATTAAACCCATATTATCATAGAAACCAATTCTAATAGTTCAACCAATAATTGAAATTAAATATATACATAGGTATTTCATTTTGCTGTCTACTGTATTTATAAAATAAAATATTTTGCAACCAAAAAAAAAAAAAAATGTTAAATGACGTTGCAATTAATTTTATTTTTATTTCAAAACCCCAACAAATCAATTCAATTTCCAAATTAACATAAATATAAGCTTTTTTATTTTTATTTGGAAAAAATTCTAAATATTGTTGCCAAAGTTCTTTAACCCTGAATGTTTTGTATTTAAAAAAAACAAAATTTATTTTTGAATATACATATATTAACAAAATTTAATTAATATACATATATAATATACACATAAATATACATATATTCAGAACTATTTATTTTAATGTTCATTTAATACAAAATTTTCATATTAATTCCATATACAAATATTTTAAATAAAAAAAAATTCAATGAATATATTATACAGCCACACAAACACATTCAAAAAAAAATTTTTTTAAGTTGACACTTCATTTTTTTTTTTTTCAATTAGCATGAATGACCCACTAAATGTTTGCCAAGAAAAATGTATATTATAAAAATTGAGAAAAACTATATGAAAATCTGAAAATAGATTTGGTATAAATAACTCAGAAAAATAAAAAATAAAAAAAAAACAAAAACAAAAAAATTAAATATTTAATAGCACTCAAATGTATTAAAAAATATAAAGAGGCAAAAAAAATAACAGTGATAGACAAATGAGAATACCATAGAAAACTTAAAATGTATGGCAATTCAATTATAATAAAACAAAGAAGGCGTAATGAAAACTTGAGATTTATTTTTACCAATATGGACATTTTTGAAAATTGTTATGAAAAATTAAATCAATTCAAAATTTGTGGTTTCGTTTGAAATTAAATAAATTGTATTAAAACTGGGGGCTTCAGTGGTGTAGTTGGTAAGCATTTGGCTTATTAATCGAGTATAATTTAATTAATTCTTAACAAATCTCCATGGTGACCAAAAATATAGTAAAATACAAAATATATGGTATAAACAAATTAAATAATATTACTTATAAAATAATATTGATAGATCATATCCGAAAGGAAATAGGACCGTCAATTGTATGCACTTGGAAATACTTAATAAAAACATTTATAAAAACTCTTGTCAGTTTTGAAATGCTTCGTATACAACTTTGGATATGACTTTTATAAAAACTACTATCTTGCACGAAATTAATATTTAATTTAAATTATCCCTTATGAAAAAGTTTTTGTAGTTTTGTTTTAAACCGTCATAGAAATACATAGTAGTTTCCCAAATATATGGAAAACTGCCTATTAAACTGAGCACATTTTAGTATAGCATTTTTGAAAAAGAGATTTAAAACCAATTTAAAATTTAATTTTCCACTAATACCTTCTTTTAGATTAAAATAATTTAATTTTTAACACATTAATAAATTTTATTCTATATAATTACCTTAAACTTATAAAAAGCATTCTTAATCTCTTGCATGATTTTAAAATACGAAGTAATAAATCTCAAAAGAATTATAAGTGTAATTAAGTAATTATATTGAAAAATTAAAAGAGTTATTTATAAGCAGATTTTGTAACGATCCTGCAAAACATGTCATTTCTAAATGCATTAATAATCAATTGACTTGAAGTTCATAATTTAATTTCCATGATTGCAAAACTTTTATCCACCTTTTTAACCCACTCGAACTTAATTAGTACGTCATTACAAAAAAAAAACATTCTTATCACCAGTATATAATTCTTTAAAAACTTCTGTACTCTGTAAAGAAAAATGATCAACCAACCGTATTTTACACAAAAGTTATTAATACAAACCAATTATGTTAAATCTTTTATAATCATATTATCCTTAAGTTTATCTGAACAACTCAATTTTTTTTCTCATTAAAAACATTTTTGTACAAAAAAAAATAAAAACAAAAGCTTTCCATCCCACTCAATAACAATAAAAATACATAAAAAGCTTAAAAGTTCAACATTATGCATAAATATTTAAAAAAAAAAAAGAATGATAAAAGAAAAAAAAAAACGTATACCATTTTAATTTACTTTTAGATGCAAAATTACACCACTAAATTAACAGAAAAAAAACAACAACGAATTAAAAATTCAACAGACAATCACAATTCAAAATGTATGTATGTGTATATATACATTTTTTTTTTTGTAGTGTTAAAATTCTCAACATGTTTCTACACAACATGCATTCTTAAACTCTATGGGAATGGGAAAGTAATGTTTTGTTTTTGTTTCAGATACACATAATAAATCGCTTAAGAGTGAATGAATAAAAAAATTTGAAAACAAAAGTAAAAAAAAAAATAGAGAAAGAAAATTTTTAAAAGAGAAATACACAACACTCTTTTGAGTCTCTTCACTCTTGCATTGAATGGAAAAATTGATGAAAGAAAAACGGAAATTATTTGAAATTAGTGTCATGTGAAGTTTTAATATAATGTACTAATGAATGATCTTTACTTAATATAATTTTATATATTTTTTTGTTTGTTTTTGTTGTTTTTTTAATTCTTTTGTTTTTGCCAAAAAAAGGATTTTAAGAATACTTTAAAAATATGTTTTTTGTTTTATTTAAAGGAAATAATTTTTTATGGAAATTTAACAGAGCGTTTATTATCACAAAACAATAACAAAATTTAAAAAAAAAATTTTTGGCATTCTATTCAAATTTACTGAAGTTGCAACGATATGGTTTTTTAATTTAATAAATACGAAGTAAATATGGGTATAATGAACTTTGTTATTTCTTTTTAAAATGTATATTAAGTTTTTATTATTTATATTGTTCTGTCCAATAAATTTTTCAAAACCATTTCTGTCAAACAATATCAAGATCTTAATTTTGTATTTTCATAATATTTACTTACATTATTGTAAGTGAGCCGATTATTATTAAACATGGTGTAAAGTAAGGTTGTCCTCTCTTCCCTCTGTTATTCAACATAGTTTTAGACGACGACGACGTCTTGAGGGAAATTACAAGTACACCAAGAGGAATAAGACATTAACAAGCCGGCTTGAGAATTTTGATTATGCCAAAGACATTGATCTTCCAGCTCAGTCACATAGAGACATGCAAGCAAAAATTTTTTTACTAGGTGAAAAAGCGAAAACTGTTGTACTAGTGATCAACACAAGAAACATAAAATCACTTCAGATTAATATGACCAACAGCAATAACTTCGTAATAAATAATACTACAATTGATGAAGAAGAGAATTTCAATTACCTAGGTAGTATAATCTCTACCAAAGGTGGTTGTGAAGAGGATATTGAAAAACAGAATAAAACAAGCTATAGAGAGGCATTCCCAAGGTAATGGGCAACATGAGGATCCCTTCACTTATCCACAAACACAAAATTAAGGATATTCAACGGATATTCTGTATTAAATCAATGCTTCTATATGGCAGTGAAACCTGGCACACAAATCAGAAAAATATTAATAAGATCTAGGTATTTCTGAACAAATGCTTAAGTTTTATCTGCAAAATCTTCTGAACAAAATAGCAACCTGTGATGTACAGATAAAAAAACGAAAATAGCGATGCATTGGTTATACCATAAGAAGGCCTGCACATACAATTGGCCGACCAGCCAGTTTGGATCAAACCCAAATTCACTCGCTTTATAAACAATGTTCATAACCACTGATCCATCGAAGCCTTTGCAATGATTTTTTGTCTTTAAAACTGTTGCTTTAAATTTGAAATTTCAGCATAATTTTAGGATCAAGTCTTTTGAAAATTATATTTTGTATTTACAAGTTTTGCATACTTTTAGGATTTAAATTTTGCATATTAATTCCATAAAGGAAAAATATTCTTAACCTAAAATACATCCAAACAAAATATTAATTGAAATCCAAACACTGTCAAAAACTACAAAACCGATTAGCAAGACAGCTGTAATTAATAATTCCATTAAAGGGGATGTTGAAGTATAATATTTAAATTTATACATTTTTGTTCATTATAAAGTATTTAAAATATTTACATATGGTTTCAATAATTCATGTATATAACTGTATATAAGACACAAAATACTAGTAAATGAATAATTAATTAACAATATATTATTAACTTAATAAACTAATGATTAATGAACTAAGCAACTTTATATTCTTTATTATATTTCAAGAACAACAGACTTTGTGAACTCTTAATATACACTTACTCTTCTATTATATTTTCAATTATAAGAAACCGATATGAAAAAAAGAAAGAAAAATTCCTTGAGTGGCCCGTTGTGCAGCCCACTTTCAATACTTTCTATCAATTTCTAAGTAATATTATTTATTTTGCTGATATAATATTTGGTAACCAAGGGGATTTGTAAAAAAAATTATTTACACCCCTTACGCACCCCTTCCGTTAGTAACCGACATACTTACGCACTAACTCACCGAGGCCCCCAAAATTCCTTAATAATACCGGTTAATTTTGAAAAAAATATTCTAAAACAAGCATTATTAATTTACAAACCCATTTTCTTTTCAAAATAACCTTGCTTTTAATAATTTATAGTGTCTTTAATATATTAACTTTTACTATTAAAATGTTGGAAATTTACTATCAACCTTTAATTCCGCAATTTCCTTATAATTTTGTGGAAATATTTAACCACATTTATTGTCCACAAATATTCTTTTAATGACACATTATAATTTTTATGATATCCTGAATTTGATTTTCCAACATTTTACCACAAAAAAAAAATTCATAGGAGGTTACACAAATTTTTTATCCCTTCATTTCTATATACTACATATATATATTTGTACATATGTAACATTTATATGCATATTCTATATAAATATAGACATATTATAAATTTTTTATAAATTTTTTTATGGAAAAATTTCTTTTCAAAATTCCAATTATAAATTATTATCAATTCCGCTTTCACATATATTATATATGTATGTGTAACAATTGTGGTAAAGAAATTATGTTTTTTTTTGTTTTTGGTGTTTCCTCCCTACAGATATGATGCTTGTATATTAATGTCAAAAAAATGGAAATTTTTTTTATATTTTCTTTTGTTTTTGATTTTATTTTTTTTTTTTTTATCTGAAGATACATGAGAAAATTTTGTTTTAATCCTCTAGGAAAATAAAACATTAAAAAGGTGTGGGAATTTTCCAAAAATAAAACATTTTTTACCATTATAACCAATATTATGATAATATATGTTAGTTTGTTGAAATTTATATATGCATGTGGTTTTAGTATAGTATAGTAGTAGATTATATTGATGATAGTCATAATGATGATGATGATGATGATTATGAGGAAGAAAAGAAAAATGCAACAATTGATTTTTTTTTTTCTTTTTTTTTTTGTTATTTTATAATTTTATTAAAAGCGTAACAACTTCCTTTCATCCATTCGTTTATTTGACTTTGGGTTTTTTTTTTATTTATTTTAATATTTTTTTTTTTTTTTTTTAATATTTTATGACATTTTCCAAGCGATGAGAAGAAAATGGGATTGAATATATAATTTTAATTTTCCAGGGACATTACTAAATAAAAATGAAACATTTATATCCATGTCTATTGTATTAAAATTGTATTGTCTATGAAATTTTTCTATTATTGTACCTTCTTTTCATCTTTTGTAATTCATTATTTGACAAATTTTGAATTTGGGATTTGGAAAGAGGAAAAATGATGTAGAGTGTCCTTATTATATGTATTCCAAGAACAGCCAACAATCGCTTTCAAACTTTAGTCTAGGGTTCTACATGGGAAAAAAAATAATTGAAAAACCACTATGGACTGTGCTTCCAACAGTTATCATAGAAATTGAACATCGAAACAAAGCAGACCTATAAACGAATTGATCTAAAACATGGAACAAAAGATGAAATACATAGAAGATAATAATTTAATTTAATAACATAATTTTCAGAGATTAATCGTAGAAAAATTATCCTAATAATTTTGCAAAACCAGAGTTTTTCTAATAATATTGGTATTTAGTGACAAGCAAAAATAAGGACGTCATATGACGCATAAAACGTAAAATGCTAAAACTTTTTTAACTTATTTCTTAATAAAAGAATAAATATAATGAAATATTTGGAAACCGTAAAGTAAGTAATCGAAGAAAAATTATCCTAATAAATATTCCTAACCAGAGTTTTAATTAGTATTGGTACTTATTAACAAGATAACGAAAAACGTCATATGACGCATAAAACGTAATATGATAAAATTTGTTTAATTAAATTAGTTATTTTTAACTAATTAACTAATTTTTATTAATTAAAATATTACATTTAATATGAGAATATACTCTTAGCGACCCTGTTTACTATAAAACTCTTTTAAATTAAAAGTCTTCCAGTTTAGCTCCTACACTGATTATTAATATATGTGTTAATGAACATAAAATTCATGTTAATAATATATACATATAGTATACAAGATAGCTAGAATAAATGCATAGAGTTTAAATATTAAATATGTATAATTTAATTTCAATATTTTTTAAATATATATATATATTACAAGGATAACAATGAAGCTATATCCTTGATATTTACTTGATTTTTCCTATTTTTTTTTTTTAATTTTACTCATATTATGACTCGACTTGCTAAGAAAAGCATTATGAAAAAATTACACATAAACACACACAATATAAAATAACGTAGGAAGATGACAAATAAAAATGAATTATATTTTGATTTAATATAATATATTAATGGTTTTTTATACTTTTCTTTTTATGATTCCAAAAAAAATTACAATAGGAAATTATATTACAACAATGTTAATCCCAAGAAAGTTTGAATAGATTTTATCAAATTGTATAGGCTTTATTAAATTGGTTAAGATGTTTTTTTTTTTATTTTGGAGACTATCTATTTCTAACATTGGAAGACTTGGTTCAAGGTTTAAATTTCCAATAAAACAATTTTTTTTTTTATCTATGTAGCGTAGATACGTAGATATATTTTTTGAAAGTGATGACGAACATGGAGGAGGGGGGGAACTGAATTCTTCTTGAATTTCCCTCTTTTGTGGTATGAAAGGTTGATTCAAGAATGTTCAATGATGTGGTCAAGCTTTCCCAGAATCAGGCACTTTGAATCAGATGGTTAAGGTTCGAAATTTAAAAACCGCTCTTGAAATATTTGGATTAGCTTACATTTCGTTTACCATTGCATCAAATTACTTCTTCTTTGTTTTTTTCCAATTATATGCTAAAAACCCCTAAGATAGGAGAAAGCACGACCGATCCAACAACACCTGGCCTTAAACAGTGACGTCTTACCTGGCAAAAAACAGGCAGACTTGGAAGGATATCAAGTTTTCGGCGAACAATCGAGTCCAATGGAAGGACAAGTGGATGCCCTATGCTACCACGAGGAGTAATAGAAAAAACAAAACATGTTAAAAACTAAATAATATTATTGATTTCAATTAAAATTAATAGGCTCCATTTTGTGGCTTTAATAAAAATAAAAGTTAATAAATTTTATGCTTAATTTGGGATATTTTCCATAGAAGTGAGATAAGGTGACTTAAAGTTAGATACGTAATATAAAAAACACTTTTTCCACATTTCTTACTCACTATATGAAAGTGAGCGAGATACAGAATGAGTCTAATATACTTGAGTATATTTAGCTTTTCTAATCAATATACGCAATTCGCGAACCGTCCAAATTTTCTAAACATCTAAATTTAAGCTCTTTAAATTTTAAGAAGCCCAATCTATTAAAATAATTTCCATGTCCGTGTCTTAAACACATTTGCCCAGTAGTTCATAATTAGAAAACTTCTTTCAATTTCCATAATGCCTACAGACTCTTAGACCTTACAACTTAAGACGGCTTTGGGGATTTGATTAGAAGTAACAACCCTAGATATTTTATTATAAGTATAATAACTTTTATGTCCTCAACTTATAACAGTACTGAACAACAGTAATAAAGTAAAAAAAAATAATATAAAAATAAGTAAGAAGACAACTTTAAAAAGTTTCTCATGGATATATTTGTAAAATTGCAAATCCTTAACATTAAAATGGGGTATTAAGTAATATTCATTTATTTTAAATGTCCTTTAACTTGCAAGGCTATTATTCAAAATTATTATTTTAATTTTATTTATTTTATTAATTAATAATAATAATTCAAATGGCACGTTTTAATTATCCGCTAAACTTAAGAATTTTTTCATCCCTTAGTTAATCTAAAAAAAAAAATAAAAACTTTATTTACTATTAAAAAAATCAATTGATTCAATATTTTTATTATCAAACATAAAATACGTCTATTTTGTTTTTATAGAAAATTGCCTGCTTTTCCAACAAATAACAACAAAGAAAATAAAATATTTTTTTTGGAAAATCATTTTCCTATTTTTTTTATTTAAAAAAATTCTTTTCTTATTTTTGATTGTTGTTTTTATTATACTTTTCATAAATTTACTTCTTATATTTTCCATTACATTACCTAACATAATAAATAATAAAAAAATTCGTACTTTTGTTATTATTCTTTTGTTTGACATTTTCTTTAACTATATATTCATGAAAATTTTTAATACAGGTGTATTTGTATGTTCACACAATATAGTAAATTGAATGGAATACAGGATGTTTGATAACACGAAAAAATATAATCAATCAAAAAGACAATTTTTTATTATTTTTTTGTGCAAGTAAATATAAAAATACAATTAAATTTGAAAGTAAGAAGTGGGGAATGTATATATATATACAACACCCGGTAAATATTATATTATTATAAATGATTAAATTTTATTAATTTATTATTCTGAAACATTCTGTAAGATATTGAAAGTATTTATATAATAAATTTATCATAAAATTTACTTTTCAAGTCTATTGTTGGCTTTTGTAAGATAAAATTAAATAAAATTAAAATAATTAGTTTTGGGAGGGCCCTATTATTAGTGAAAAATATAATTACTTAAATGTATTGATTAATTATAATTAAATATTTCAAAAAATATGACTGAATCCAAAATTGAGTGACTAAAAATAAAAGTAATCAACAAAATTGTAAAACGTAAAAAACCTTAGAAACCATCCGTTCTAAAACGTCAAAAACCCAAAGATGAACGAAGGCACAAACTCATAAGCATTTTTAACCTGTCAATTAGAGTTTCGAAAACTGTTTGATTGTCAAAATGTTACGAAGATCAACCCATTTCCACAATTTTTTTATTGATGCTGTAAAAGTCATTTTTAGTTATATATTACAAACAAAATGCCAAAATTTTTGACGTTTTAAAAAAGGGCCAAATTCAATAAAACGTCAAATTCCTTAAAATTTATATAACATAAGGCTAAGCCTTTATAAAGCAGTATACCAAAAATTAATTAGAAACAATTTGATATTTAAATATTTTCAATAAATATAATTAAATAATTGCTAAATAATTCAATTAAGCGCTTAATTTCAATTTGATATTTTGACCGATTCAAAAGATTGACGTTATAGAATATAATTAGGATAAAATATATCCGTATAACAGTTAATTAAACACTATATTTCACCAACATTAATGTAAACTACAGGGTGATTAACCCAATACAGAATAAAATTAGGATAAAATATATTTGTATAACAGTTAAAATCAAAGTAAATTACAGAGTGATTTACTCAATATAGAATGTAATTAGGATAAAATATCTCTGTGTAACAGTTTATAAAACCCTATATTTCACTAACAACAAAGGAAATTACAGGTTGATTTACTCGCTATAAAATATAATAAAAATAAAATATCTCTGTATAAAAGTTTTTAAAACATTATATGTCACTAAAGTCAACGTAAACTACAGGGTGATTTACGCAATATTGAATATAATTAGAGCTAAATATATCTGTATAACAATTTTTAAATCTTTATATGTCACTAACGTCAAAGTAAACTACAGGGTGATTAACTCAATATAGAATATACTTAGGATAAATTATCTCTGTATAACAGTTTATTAAGCACATTATTTCACTAACGTCAAAGTAAATTGCAGAGTCATTTAATCAATATGTAATATATTTAGGATAAAATATTTCTGTATAACAGTTTATAAACACTATATTTCACTAACGTCAAAGTAAAATAGCAGGGTGATTTACTCACTTTTGATTTATTTAATTTTTTAATACAATTATCTAAGAAGTGTTTCGTTTTTCTCACACTACTAGACTCATCAGTAGATAATTTAGGGTTCTAATTACCTAGACAACTATTGTTTTGAATTTTCAATTTGCTCATTTTAGAATTTCATCTGTAAGTTAATAGAACAATTACAAAGTTAACAATTTACTTTAATGTAAAAATGTGACATTTACATCAAAACTCTATAATTAATAAAAAATTCAATTTACATAAATAGACAGATAACTGTTTATTTCAACATTTAAAAAAAAAAAACCCTGTATATCTGCAGTGCGACAGATACAACATTAACGATACAAAAAAAAAAAAACAAAATAAATAAAACAAAACAAAACTTTATATTTTGTTTTGTTTTTTTTTTTATTATTTTTATTTTTTATTCTTTTCACTCAACATAACGGTATACTATGGTAAATAACGGTATAAAAAAAAAATGTAAAAACAGTATAAATAACATTAAAAACAAAAATTTATATTTTATGTATAGTTTATAACGGTTTTCGAAGTAAATATGGAGATTTTTTTTTTAATTCTTTCTCTTTTTTTTCTTTTTTTTTAAGTTTTTTTTTTTTTTTTTTATTTTTTGTTTTTTTTTTTATGTCTCTTTTGAGAATTTGATTTCATATGTACCATATTGGTTGATTTTGTTTTTGTATATATGTGGCAGGATGCATTAGTATGTAAATTGATACAAAAACAAAACTAAAACGGGAAAAAATTGTTTTGTTTCGAGTGAATACCGTTATTTTTTTGATTTTCCATTTTTTGTTTTTGTTTTTATTTTTTTAACTTTATTTGAAATTGAATAGAAAGTAATTCGTTATTTTTCGAATGAATTAATATGAATAAAAAATTGGTGTAATAGAAATACAAAAAATAAAAAATGAAAAGTGATACGAATTGATACGATTATAAATTATATTTATGGTTTTTTACTTGAATATACATACATATAAATAATATTTTGTTGTTTTTATTTTTGGTATTTTCTTGACAGAAGTTAAAACAGATTAGACATGTATGTAAAGTTAAATGTCAAAATGTATTTCCTCTTAAGACCTCTACCATATACAACAACCTGACATGACATATAATGTGTTTATTTTGTTTTTTTTTTTGCCGGTTAAGTTCAAATAAATTTTTGATTTTGTGATAAATGAAAAGAATGAAAAATTGAGAAATAATATGTATATGTAAATAAAATTTTAAAAACAAAAAAAAATTTTTTTTAAAATGATTTCAAAAATATTTCAATGTTATCAAAAAAGTTTGAAAAGGTTAAAGTCATTTTGCAAATTAACAGTGATGCCAAAAAAAAATTAAAATGATTTGAAATGTTTTAGAAAATGGATGTGTGTGTAAATATTATGTTAAATTTAATAATGAATGATATGTATATATTATTGTACAAAATACTATTTTATTTAATTTTTTTTAATAATTTTTGGTGCGTTGAAATATATTGGCCCGTATCAATGACAAATCCTTAATTCTGACATTAATTTATTAGGAGATTAGTTGTAAGTTGCGGTTTTTAATGTTGACTTTAAAATTTTGTATACCAATGATAATTTTTAGTTGTTACACAAATAAATTCTATTTTCTAAAGTGAAAAATTAAAATATTATATAAAATAAAAAATTAAAAATTAATATATTTTATATGTAAATATAAATAGCTATATTTTATATATATTTTTTTTATCATTCGATAAATTTTGAAATCTCTTGTAGTAATTAGGCAGTTTGACAACTAACAACCGGTTTCTGTTGGGTTTGTTATAAACTGTCATTTACTGACATTTTTGAATTACTTGGAAAAGGTCATATTATATTTGTGATATTAGAATTGATTTTAATGAATTCCACATACAATTGAAACATTAGATAGTAGTAGGCCTTATAACATGAACGTTTTAGATTTTCAATAGATACAATTCTATTTTTGTTTATATTGTAATATTTGGTATTTGAGTTATATGGCATTCTATATCTGTGAGTTATATTATTCAATTAAATTATTTGTTCATATTATTATTAAGCCTATGGTGAATCGGTGAATCGAAACGCAGATAAAAGTTTTTTCACTTTCAATGGAATTCCAATACGAGCTTACCGCATAAAAGGTCGGCACCCTAACCACTGTACCACCCAGCCGTTAATATACTCTCATAATGAAAAATTTTAACAGAGAATGAGGAATCACTGTGGTGATTAAATCCTTATGTTAAATTCAAATAAATTTGCTACAAAATTTGTAAAAAAGAAAACAAAGGAAATAAATTAAATTGTGATTAATTGATTAAGATTTTGTTATTAATGTAAAAATATTGCAGTTTTCAAATTTAGAAATTTTTAGGAATCCTAACATCAGAATTTGATTCAATGGCGGCACAGAGATTTTCAAATTAATTTCATAGTAGAATTATTTATCTGATCTTCTACCTGACTCTAATATTATTCATTTCCTCTACTGCATAGAAATTAAAAAAAAAAATTATAAGAAATACCTATAGATTTTGTAGTAAAATAATAGATAACGTTTCTTGAAATAATTTCATATGTAATCTAACTTGTAGTACATAGAAAATGAATCTCAGATCACTCTTTAAGAAATAAACACAGTTTTTAAGTAGCTTTTAAAAATAAAATTTCTTATTTAATAAAATATATCAAGTATTATATTCTTATTTTTCAAGGTCATCCTAAACAAATATCTAATATCAACCTTTAGCCAATTAAATAGTTTTATTCAAAGACAAAAGATACATTCTTTTTTATTTCAAGTCAAGTCAAATATTATACAATTTAATCTTTTTTTTCATTTAAAAAAAAATGGCACTGCATATATGCGGTATCATATATATCATATTATAAATATTTAACACTTAAAAAAAAACATATAAAATTTATTTAAATATCTTATTTTTTATATTTCTGCCAAACTATTTTATGTCATGATTCCACAAACGATAAAAAAGAACATTCTGAATGAAATTCTTGGACCTTATTCATTTTTATCCGTCTTAAAGAAAGAACAAATAAAAAATTTGGCATTGGCTTTGACCCTAATTACTTATAAAAAAACAGAAACGATATTTCCCCTTAAAAAAAAAATTCAAAAATTAAAAATAACATGGCCCTTGGTACATATTCTGAATATAGAAATTGAGGAAAAAATGGAAATTATAAAACTAAGGAAAAGTTTTATTGAATTTAAATATTTTTTGTTGTTGTTGTTTGAATAAACTATAAAATAAAATTAAAATTCTAAAAAAAAATACAAAAATTGGAAAAAAAAAACAGTTTTACAGTTTTATTGAAAACTTTTTCAATTCGAAAGAAAATTACGAAAAAACTAAACTTAAAAAAAAAAAAATTGAAGAAAAAATAAAAAGGACGATATCTCATTTAGAATTCATTGGTATTAAACAAAAAAAAACAAAGAATTAAAAGACCAGATCCTAGAATTAGTATTTCAATATCAATTTTTAAATGTATGCCTGTTTGGCATGAACATATCAAGGATTTTCCTTGGGAACGAATATTTATTTATACAAAGTCATACGATTTTACTTTTAATCCTTCAAGGTAAACGAAATTTCCTAAACAAAACAAATTCAATTTTCATGTTATTATTTTGTTAACACTTTTAAAAACTTATAAATAAATTTCGTTTCTGGATTCAAGTTAATGTCACACGATACATGATATTTAAACAGAGTCTCTTAATAGAAATGTATTTTTGTAACTAATTGATTTCATTAGGTTTTTTGGACATTTTATGAAATATTTTATAAATTATATGTAGTAATAGACGATTAAACAACGTCAGATCTAAATGATTCAATATCTATGACTCAAAACATTTTTAAAACTTAATTACTTCCTTTTTTAAAACTTAATTCCAATTCGGAAAGTATTTGTCATAAATTTTGACATTTTTAAATGCTACAAGAAATGAATTTCCATAATTATATAAATACATCAACCGGAAACCAGTAGTTCATAAATATTGAAATACATTTTTTTTTAGTTTCTTTACGATTCATTACATTCATTTTTTAATTCATTTCTGTTAATATTTATATTCTTGGCTTCTGTTTTAAATGGAAAATAAACTTATTGGATTCGGTTTATTAAACATTTAACAAATATGCTAAAAAAAATTATAAGCAAGTACTACTATAAAGTTGAGGATGGAGTCCTTTAGATTAAGTTGAGTACAAAAGAAACAACGTAAAATTTGAATCAAACTTTTAATAATGGTGAATTTTAAATATAATTAGATTAAAATTGTATTAAATGACCAAAACGATTAAGATTCGACTCAATATTAAAAAGATCTCTAATTTAAAATCTGATAGGGCATTTATTAGATTTAAAACGATCATTAGCGTTAAAATATCAATAAAGAAATATTTAATATCTTGAATAGATTACGAAATATAATGTATCGCCTAAAAGTATGCAATCGATTTCCATTTATACATAAAATTTGTTATCCTTTTCTTTTGTTTGTTTATGTGGTTGTAAAAATATACTCTTGTGGTAATGAAAATCTTTATGATCTTATATATATAGATTATAAAAATTAATAATTATATATCTTTAATAAAAAATACATTAATATAACAATATAAGCGAATGCAAAATATAAACAAATAATTTAATTAAATAATATAACTCACAGATATAGAATACCATATAACTCCTTTTCTTAGTTTTATTTAGAAATACTAATTTACATATAAATTATTGGATTATTTAATTATCTAAATATATATATATATATATATATTTTTATATTTTACATTTGAACTAAATGAAGGAAAATTCAAAATGAACGTTTAATAATTCAAAAATTTTTTACAATATATATAAGATAAATTTAAAATCTTTCTATCCAAGGATATGCAACTACACGTGCTAATTATAATTGCATATATTATTATAATTAAACTGACTACAATAACTATAAATTATGATTATAAATCACTAAAATTGAAAATTTTTGGAAAAACTTGTAAATTTCAAGAAAAATACAGTTATATTCTTTTAAATCGAATATCCTTGAAATTTTTTAAGAAAATTAAATACAAACCGCCTCACAAAAGAAAATCCGGATATCGGATGTGCCAAAATGAACAAAAAATTTAAAGTTTTTTTATGAAAATTTTCCTAATAATAAATTTTTAACTTTTTTTGTGTTTTGTGGCTTTTGCGGCATTATTTATTTCCCAATTCAAAATAAGTTCAAAAGATAGATTGCCGTTATATATTCAAAAAAATTTTTTTTTATTTGTGGGTTCATAGTTTAGTTTTTGAATAATTCATGGAAACTAAAAATAAAGTTTTTTTCTATATATTAATCTCACTTCAATCAATACAATTTGATAGTTAGGTTTTTAAAAAAAAACGATTTAGAAGCTTTTCAATCTTTTGAAACCCTTTTTCTAAGAATATCTTAAGATACATACATTAATATCAGGGCCGAGCCAAGCGGGGGTGCAAGGGGTGCATGGCACCCGGGCGGCAGGCATTTGGGGCGGCAAATGAAAAATGCGACAAATTATTTATTGATCGCTATTTATTACTTTCATGATGGTTTAAACTTTAACCAAACAAACACTGCTATTAATTAAATAAAAATATGTATAACTTGTAAGCATTTTATATACTAAAGTATGAAAATAAATACTACATATATTATAGTCTATAAAAGTACCATACTGGTACTGTATTAATATTTAGTGTGAAGTATCAGTAATCAGTATGAACCTGTAGTCTGTACTGAATTCTGATACGATATTTTGTCAATAAATCATAATGTCAATGTCATATGTTTACATAATTAATAAAAATACAATACACAATTTGTTCTATTTTAACAATTTTAAAAACATGTTGAAAGAAGCTCAAAAGATTGCACAGGAGATTGATTGTGAAACTGAGTTTCCAGCCATTGATACTGTAAGACCTCGTAAAAAAAAGAGAATGTTCATACATGTGGATGAAAGTCCTGAATTGCCAGTACAAAATTATAAAGTTAATTTTTATTTCAATATTTTAGATACAGCTATATCCAAAATAGAGGAAAGATTTGAGCAAATGACAGCTCATAGCCAAACTTTTCAGTTTCTAAATGACATTTATTCGTTGCAGGAATTGAATCGAGATACTAAAATAAAATATTGTATGGATTTACAAATGAAATTGTCTGACAATGAACGAAATGAATCTGATATAAATGCGACAGATTTATGTGACGAGATTGAAATCCTTTTAGCGTATATTAAGCCCGACATGGATGCATTCGCGGTTTTAGATTATATATTTTCAAATGATCTGACTCCAATGTTTCCAAACATAACAATTGCATTAAGAATATTTTTGACAATACCTGTGACAGTGGCTTCTGGTGAAAGAAGTTTTTCAAAATTAAAATTAATAAAAAATTATTTAAGATCGACTATGTCACAGGAGCGGTTAACAAATTTAAGCTTAATCAGCATTGAAAAAAATATAGCTGCAGATTTAGACACAACGGAGTTAATTCACGAATTTTCGCTCAGAAAAGCAAGAAAAGTTAATTTTTAAGAAAAATTTATATATAATTTTAATAAACTTGTTGATACATATATATTATGTTGTTATTGGTTTTTGTTTTTTTTTTTCTGTAACTAATTTGTTTTGAGAATATGTATATGCAAAATAAGTAATTAATAATTATATATACATATTTGTTTTATTATGAAAAATATTAAGTTTAGGCTAAAAGAAATTTAGCTAATTACGGGCGGAAACTTGTGTCTGGCACCCCGGCGCCAATATACCTTGGCACGGCCCTGATTAATATTTAATCTTTTCAAAATAAATGAGATCAAATAATGTGTTAAATAAATTATTAGTGATTATTGTGAAGAAGTTTTTAACTCACAAAACGATAGTTTTGCATATTTAGATAAATTTTTCGAAATAATATTCATATGACTTGTTTGTTTGTAAAAAAATTATACAAAAAGATAAATAAATAAAATAATAAATAAAAAATTATAATTTAAGGCTAATAAAATCTTATTTAAAAAAATAAAATTTATTATTATAAATTTTATATAATTAATATTTAAAAGACCTTTATATTATTTAAAAGTTCTTATACTCTATTATTATTTTAATACCTTGGTATTTTTTATTTAATAAAATATAATCGTGGTCAAATTATTACATATTTTGTATTTTAACTCAAAAGTATTTTCTCAGCAATTTAAGTAGAAATAGAACAAATGATCAATAAATCGATATTTTTTATAATAACTAGTGTAATTAAGTTGTACATGTTTCGGAGTAATTCCAATTAGAAGCCTTGGACTAGTAACTATAGACTTATTCAAATGAAATATCGAAAGATGATGGTCATCATTTACTTTAGTATATAATATTTTTCTATTTATTAAATTGAGGTTCTTGTACTAATTCACAACTTTTTGTCTGTGGCAGATGTACTTACTAGTACTTGATTTAAAATAATATCAGATATTACACATTCAATTTATTAGATTTGAGTCTAATAGGACAGAGGAAACATATCAAGGACAAAATAATACAAAATATTAAATTTTAATCAAACGCGTGATAGTTATAAATTAAATCAATCAGATTATTCCAATAAACATTCATTCAATGTAAATATCACATTTATAATTCCAATCATTGCCTTATATATTGGTTAACAGGCCATTTCATTAATATTTTTTTTTTTTATAGAAGGCAATGTTCTGAGAGCCTGAGAATCTAATTCCCTAGTAAAATCTTTTTATTCTGCCAATCACTAACTTAAAGACTTAAAAAATTCCCAATTTTAAACTTAATACACTACTACTTAATTAACACATAATTCAATTTAATACATTTTCTAAAACAAAACAATAGGTATACAATTTATGAATGAAAATAAAACAAAATATTATTAATTTTTAAAAGGAAATCAATAATCCGTCCAGCATTGTGATTTATTCAAATGATTTATTTTACAATTAAACCCTTTGTTTTAATTCTTCTATTTATTTAGATTTTAAAGCACAAAACCCCAATATAACAAAGAATAATTGCTCTCAATTTGTTTTTCCTTTTTTTTTTTTAATTTTTTTAAATAATAGAAGAAAAAAAAATGTGTAAATAAAAAAAAAATAATAATAATAATAAAAAAAAACAAAAAGAAGAAAAATCATGAATTTCCCTGGGAAATTTTTATCTATAGAAATGAAAAATATAAAAATATGTACAAAACAAAAAAATGTCATTGATATGTGACATAACAAAAAATTGAAAAAATTTTGCGAGTACCTTAAAGTTTTTATTTTAATTAGAGAAAAATATATATATATATACATTATACATATAAAAGAATATATCTATAGATATATGTATAAATAAATAAATGAAATTTTTTAATTTAAAAATAAAAACACTTGAAAATGAAAAAAAAAAAAATGTTTTAATAGTTTTGTGAATTGTTATGAAAAGCAAAACAAATTAATTTATGAGAAAATAAAATAAAATGAAGATAGTTGATCTAATAAATCTTAAGATATTTTTTTTGTTTTGGTTTTTTTCTCTTTTATTAATCTGGGGGAAATCAAAACTGTGTAAATAATAGAATAATGGTATTGTAAAAAATTGTCACTGTTTTTTGTTAATAAGAAAAAATTACAATGGCACTTGAACTTGTAAAATGGATTTGCAGCAATTGGTCGAATGCATAAAACTGAGCTTGAACACAAATTCTTGAACTCAAAACTAAAAATTAGGTTTGAACTATTTTATTTTTATAAGAAAAAATTGAGTTTGAGTTCAAGTCTAGTTTTCTGCATTTGACCTATTAGTTTTAGTGTAGTAATTATTTAGTGTAGTTGCTCTCAATTTTAATTTAGAAGATCCTGAGTGCTAGTAAAATCATTTATTTAAAATGATTTGAGCAAGTTTTATAAAACTGCAGATTGTAGATTTACAGGAAGGTCTATAAAAGATCAGATTAAGCGCTAACTGTTCAATTGCTAGACTAATAAGCCTGTCTATACCATAGTTACATGTTGGAACAGAGGGTCATATTATATTCGTTTTATTAGAATTGATTTTAATGAATTCCACATACAATTTAAACATGAGCTAGTAATAGGCCTTATAATATGTATATTTTCAATGTCTTAGATTTTCAATAGATACACTTCTATTTTTGTTTATATAGAAGTATATAGAAGTTTATATATTTATTTTGTTTGTTTTGATTTGAGTTATATTCAATATCTGTGAGTTATATTATTCAGTTAAATTATTTGTTTATATTTTGCATTTGTTTTATATTGTTATGTTTTATATTTTGCATTGTTTTATATTGTTATGATTAAGCCATTAATTTAAGCCCAATGGCGAACGGTAGCTGAGTCGAGTCGAAAACAAGGTAAAAGTTTTTTTCACTTTCACTGGGATTCGAACCCGGGCCTTTCGCATGAAAGGTGGGCACTCTAACCACTGTGCCACTCAGCCGTTTATAAATGACCCTACTCTATTTCTAAACGAAAAGAAATCTTCTACAACTATAGTACGTGGTACGACATATAAGGCCGAGGTATCCTACATTTGATTCTAAGATATTTATTTATGAATGTCTCTAGCCTGCCGTTTATAGTACTCGAAGTTAGCCAGTTACTACCATACATTAGAATACTTTTTACGCATGCTCGGGAAATCTACAGCTTGGTGTTTCTGAAGATTTGTTAGAGAAATAGTAACAATCGATTATCATCGAAACAAGAAAAGCATCATGCTAAACTAAAATTGGAATACAAAATTATTTTACAAATATCAAAGACAATGAATTGCGTACTTTAATACGCCTTGACGAATTACAAGATAATAATTTAAAATAAAAATTTAATTTATTATAAACTATATAGTAATTAATTGATTGTATAAACACTTTTATTATATATTAATCTTCAAGGGTTTTTGTTTTTCTCTATGTTATTTTAAAATTTTCGTCTTATTTAATAATAAGAGTTCTATGACAATATTTTATTAAAACTATTTATTTATTTGTTTAGTAATTATCATCATATTAGTAAGATATCAAAAATGTTAATTATGTTGCTTTTGCTGTTATAATTTGGAGGAATACCCTATTAGTGACTACTTCTAGAATCCCTCGTCCTACATAAGGATCCTCCTAAAGAAATGTATATTGTTCATCAGATCAATTTATATGACTATACTGTGAAGTTTTCCCAGTATCCTCCTTCAAAAGTTCTATAGCCCAAAGAGATTCTAAAGTTTTGTAAAGGTATAATTTGTGAAGAACATTTCGGTATTATTTTTTTCTATCTCCGAATATTTATGGAATGCCGTGCTATAATCCAAAATAGGTTCGACATTATGAATTACGATATGCCCTAATATTTCTACTTCAATGAATTACTTATTTGAGCAGATCTAATGTGGGTCTTAGGTTTTACTACTAGGAATTCTTTAATCTAGTTTTAAAGATTGATCCACCTTAACTAAACAAATCTCAGAAGAAAAAAAAAACCGTTATATCTTTTTTTACTTTTACAATCTTGTATTTCCAAACTACAGTGCAAACCTGGAGCAGCTAAATTACAAAAAAAAAAAACACGTGCAAGTTGTTGAAAAAAAAAACAATACAAAAAGAAACTCTTTTAAAAAATTACGTGCTAAAATTATTTTTGAAATACAAAAAAAAAAAAAACAAAACAAGATGTAAAAAAAAAATAAAAAATTACGTTTTAGTGATTTTTTATATTTTTTTAAAATGAACTGCAGATATAAATTTTACTGTCATAATAGTAGAATAAAAAAAATATAAAAATAATAACTTTAAAAGAAAAGTTAGTTGCAATTGAATGCACATACAATATATTTTCTGACATTTATAACCTTCACCAAAAATCCTTAAAGAAAACGAAAACAAGAGATATAACAGTAAAAAAATAACATTAAAAGAAGAAAAAAAAAAAACAAAATAACAGAAAAACATGTAACTTTAAGACGTTAACATTAATAGTTGTTAAAATTTGTTTTTATTTTATATTTTATTACTATTATGATACTATTATGACTACTAATAATAAGTACAGTTGTTTATGAATCGTAAAAATGAAATTTTAAAAAAATATTCACTGTGTTTCGTTAATCCCCCTCCCTCCATCCGGTTTCTCCATTTATGTTCAAATAATTTTTATATTTATTAGAACTGTATGAGAGGGATTTAAAGTTTTAAAATGAAAAAAACTAATAAGTAATGATAGTGTACAATTTTTTAACTCAGATATTTGGCACATGACTGATTTTCATTTTATTTGGAAGATCAAAATGGAATAAAGTACAAATGAAGTTTTATGATATGGATCAGTATAGTTTAGTTATTGGCATCTCTTATATATTTTGTAATCAAGTTAAAAGTTTTAATATAAGGTATAATTCCCAATGTTTAATAATTGTAAAGTTAGCAATTTTTTTAGTATTTAGCGAAATTAAAATAAAATTATCCTTTTCAGTATACAGAGAATGAACTGTCAAAAAAAAGCTCGTGATTCGTGATTTTTTTTTTTAATCAGAGCGCACCCAGAACGTGCCTTTCGTGAGTGGAAATATATCGACACGGCTGAGCAAAATAAAATACAAAGATATTTTGACGTTTGTTTAAGATTTAACTTGTAAAATAAAAGTCTAAATATTTTGTTTACTTCAAGTTATCAATTTGTAATTTAATTTAATTTTATGAAAATTTAAAACGTAACTAAAATACAAATTATGATTTATTCAAATCGTGTTTTTTTATTAAATCTGATCGCTCTGAGCGTGCTATGTGTATGCTCTGCTCAGAGGGTGCTCAGATCTATGTTCTGATTTAAAAAAAACACTTACAATGAACTTTATTTTTGACAGCAATAAATATTCCTCCCATGTACCAATTATATCTTTGACATTACAAAAAACAGTTCACAATAAATTTTCATTTTATGACATTTGGAAAAAATTCACAATGATAAAATGATTAAGTGTTTAGCAATACTTTTGACTTGAACACTAAATAAGAAGATACCTAATTAAGTTCGGAGTTTTACAATATGATTCCATGAATAATAACTGTAAAAATTTTACTCTATAAAAGGATAAGTAACGCTGTAAAATGGACACTGCGTACTAGAATAAATGATTATATCTTAATTATATTTTAATTTCCAACTCACTCACTTTTAATTTATTTTAGTTTTTTAACTCAATAAAAAAAATTAAAAGTGAGTGAGTCGAAAACTGAGTGATACATAATCTATATTTCACTAAGTTCTTTAAAAAAATTAACTATTTAAATACAATTTTTCGAAATTTAAAGAAAAGATTTATATGTGTCAAATATTTTCTAAATTCATGCAAGACGTTGAAGAACATGGAAAAACTATGACAGTAGTAAAATAAATTTCAAGAAATGTATTAACAAACAATATATATATGAAGAATTTTAAGTATTATAAAAATTATACAACTTTAATCTTAAACTCTTGTATAAAAAAAAAAGATTTTCACTTTCAAAGACGCCAGTTAGACGCCATGATTATGTTATTCTTTATTAGAAACTTTATTTCTAACAACTTCAATAATAATAACATATCAATGAAGATGCTTTTAAAAGGAAGAAAATTTTTTTTTTGAAATGAAAATGAAAAATACAAAAAAAATAATAACCAAAATAAATAAAAAAAAACCATGAATTGTACTTGTAGAAGAGAAAAAATTCCATCTGGATCAGAAAATCAAACTTCTATCAGGGTTGTTACGTGAGGATTATATAAACACCTTTTATAAGTTTTAGTGGTATATCAATCATATAATTTTTTGCAGATTATTAAAAATTTATAAGTAGCCAATTGTCAGCATTTTACCATTCTGTTTTAATAAAAAAAAAATACACAATCCATTTTTTTTAGTACGAATAAATAAAGAATCAAATTTAAAGGAAACTTATTCCACTAACTTAGCAATAGTGTTATATATTTTATTTTATTAATTGAATGATAATAAAAACACTTTTCTAATCTTTAACAAAATAGTAAAAAAGGGAGCGTTCCATAATCTCGGTTTAGTAAATCTTTTTTTTTAAATATTGTTTTTTGAAAATCTCGTTTTTATAAAATTATGTTCAAGAAAATCTCGTTTTTAGAAAATCTTGTTTTTATTGAAAAATTTCGTTATTAAAAATTTTAGAGTTAAATACAAAATCAAATTTATGAGCTTTTTCCAGAATATAAAAAAAGAGACTTTCTAAAATGAGATTTTCTAAAAACGAGATTTCCTAAAAACGAGATTTTGTGAAAACAAGATTTACTAAACCGAGATTTCAGACCTAACCCGTAGTAAATCAAAGCAAAAATCTAGAATTTTTTTTCGAATATTTCGGGAATTCCGTTCCTTGAGGGTGAAAAATAAATAATTTTCGGAATTCTCAATTCCCGAGAATGGTTTAGAAATTTTCTCGACTAAAATATTTAGGACATTTATTAATTTCATTTTAAATTATGCATGAAAAAAAAGAACTACAATAATTCAGGAATTGATTAATCTCTAAAATTAAGTATTTATGTATTTTCATATTTATTGGATATAAAAATCTAAATACCATTTATAACCCAAAAAAGTTCATAAGGTGAGCAACGCCAACTTTTCATTTCTTAAAAGATTTTGAATAACTTAAAAATACCAGTCTTACGTGTATACTGGTTCGGTCTTACAGCCAAATACTGATGATTTATAGTAACTAAAGTTTTTTTAATAAATTTCCTATTCCTTTGAATCTTTAGAATATAAACAATTGTATTAAATTTCAATATTTAACTCAAAAATTTCTCCAAAAACACTCAAACACTCTGTTAAAATGTACAATTATTCTCATGTGAATTGAATAAGTCCCTTACTATTAATTTCGTTATGCTTCATTATCATTTATTTGAATTATATTATTATTTATACTATATAACTTTAATTTAATTTTTTCATTATCTGTAATATTACAAAACCTTCTTCTCCAAATTTCAACTAAATAAAATTATACTAACATATTTTTACATCCATTTATTTTTGAATATTATTTTATCAACTATTAAAAATTAACTTTATTATAAAAATTTAACTACTGTTTTTTTTTAATTTTTTTATGTTTAAAATTATCATAACAATTTTTATTACTAATTTAAAGCTAAATAATACATTGTAACAATAACATTACAGATATTGTTATAAACGAAATGTATAATTACATACTAATTAATAATTTAAATTACCTGTGAACACCAATTTGCTTAGGGATTTTAAAAATTTTTAATTTTTTAATCATAAAAAAAAAACACAAATTTTTTAAGCATAGCTAAAAAATGCAATATTAAAAAAATTATAAAATAAACCCAAAATTAAAAATTTAAATTAAATATTGTAACATAATGGCACTAATATAATTGTGTTTCACTTTTAGGTGCTTTTGGGCCGCAACTTTTTTTACAAAAAAAAACAAAGTAAATTAAACTTAAATGTACTTGCGTATAATATAATCGACCCATTCAAAACCTTTTTAATATAATAAAAAACCCCTAAAATTAACCCATATATACCTGTCGTCATTTTTAGAATTTTTAACTTTTATTTTTATTAGACAGTTAAGAAATATTTGGATCAATTTTTGAGGAGTTACGAGAAAAATATTTAACTAAACCAGACTTCTCTCGGTAATTACACCTGAGTAAGTTTAATATTCGAACCTTGGGTTTTGAATGGGTTAAAAAACGATTACTGTTAGATCTTAAAAAATATCAAAAATTAAAAATAAAACAAAAAAAATCACTTTGGTAAATCATAACAAAATCCGAAACATATTTATTTTCATACCTCGCAAAACATAACCTCAAATTTTTCATTTAAAAAAATAATTACCTGGCGTTTTTTCAGTTTGTATTGATGATAATGGTATTGCTAAACAATTTCGATTTAAATCCGAATCCTGTGGTTCTGATCTTGGTAATGGTGTATATGCAACTTTACTTCCACGACCCGGCGATGGACTAACACGACTGTGTCGCCCTCCATTAAAAACACGTTCTGTCATTGACGTTGTATAATATTATTATATATAAATATTACGTAATTATTACGTTATTATTACGTTATTTGGTTTTTTTTTGTAATTGTTGTTATTGCTTTACGTTTTTATATTTTTGTGCGATTTTTTTTACCGTATTTAAATTTTTATTAACCGTTATTTTCAAAAAAAACAAAAAAAACAAAAACAACCGTATCCTTAATTATATCCTTGATTATAATAGTATATTGCCATCATCATCAACATTCAGTAGTTTTTATATTTATCAAATTTTATACATTATTTTTTATTTTTAGATTTTTTTTTTTAAATTTTAATACAAATAAAAAATAACGGTACTATTAAAAAAAAAAAAACGAGACAACAAAAAAAAAAACATAAAACAGAAAATCAAATAACACAAATGATTTATATTTTTTTTCTAAATCACCTTCTACTGTATTTATATTTAAAATTTATATTGTATTGTAGTTGCTTTTGTTGTTGTTGTTTTAGTTGTTGTTCCTCACAAATCAAGGATAAAATTTGAAAGTTGGTTTGTGGTGGAACACTGTTTATTAACTGTTGTTGTAAAATTTGTAACGTACAACGTTTCATCACAGTACCGTTATTTGTGTTTTTTTTTTTTATGTTATAATTTTTTTTTAGTTTATTATTAAGTAAATAATATCTCTCTATTGTGGTTGTTGATTCTTAGTTCTTTGTTTGGTTTATTTCCTAGTAGTTATATTTATATACTTATATATACATATATATATATTTGGATGTACATATATATAATGTGGTTTATTTTTCGTTTTTATTTGAATTTATACTTTTTTTTTTAAATGTAGTAAAAAAAATAATATTTGACTAAGATCTTTTGTTTTTCGTATACAAAATCTCTATAGTCATTATTCATACATATATACACATACATATACATACACACATTATACTTAAAATAATTTTAAATATTTTAGTTTTTTTTTTAGTGTGTTTTATAGTTTCTCTTTCATAACATTTTTTTTTACTGTTTTTATTTTTTTTTTAAGTATATTTTCAAATTCTAAATACAACGGGATTTAGATTAAAAAACCCAGAAAAACTGAAATAACGGTAAAAAAGACGGCGGAAATACATATTAATAACCTCAAAAAAATAAAAACAACTAAAAGTTGTTGAAAATAAAATAAATCTTCAAGTTGTGTTGTCTGTTAATAAGTTAAGATAGGATAAAAATTTATAGATTTAAAAATTTCTATTTATTTTGCAATTTAAGTATAACGGTTTTTATCTTATATAATTTTGATTTTTATTTTTTAATTCTTTTAATAATGTAGGAACATATATTTTTTGGATTAATTTATTTAATTTATAACATTTCTCTTAAAATTTATTTTAAATTTAAATTTTTATTTTAATTATATAATTTTTTTAATAAAAAATAAATTATTTTATTTAATTTTAATTTTTTTTTTATCTAATATTCGCTTATATATATATATATATATATATTTAATTTAATTTTTATCTTGTATTATATACTTTTATAATTAATTTTAATTTTAGTTATTTAATATTAATTTGATTTATAATTTTTTTTTCACTTTATTTATATTATTTTAATAATATATATTTTTATTAATATTAATTAATTTAATTTTTTAATTAGTATTTAAATTTTTTATTATATAAATATTTTTTTAAATATCACAATACACTTTTTATTAAATCTGAAATTAAAAGAAATATATAATTAAAAATTTAATTAGTATATCTATTAATATATATTAATATTAAATTTTTTATTAGACTATAGGAAAATAAATTTAATTAGCACTTAATAAATTCAATATTATTATTAATTTATTTTATAAACGACTTGAAAAATGTGAAAATTTTCATTTTTAATCCTTGAAATTGAACTTTTATTCAAATAGTTTTTCATTATCATTTTGTTTTTTCACCCACACATACATAAGTATACAAGTTTAATAAGGTTAAATAAGGATAGCATGTATGAATTTTTAAATTTTTCTTTGAAAGTAAGTTTGTTTGTGTTTATTTTTTTTTTGAGAATTTTCACATTAGGATTCGGAAAAGTCCATAAGTTTTTTATTTAAAAATTATATACATAAATATTTTATTTATGAGAATCAATTAATTGTTGAAATTTAAAATGAATATAAAATTTAATAAAATATTCAATAATAACACGTCACTTATTTGTAGTATGTAAAAGAGTGTATATAAAGTATTAAAACTTATTACTATGACAGTGTTAAGTTTACGTGATCAATTGGAAAAAAATTGAAAATAATAATAATAGTGGTAATAAATTTGCACTTGGTTATTTGGCACAAATTATCACAAGATGAATGAATACTTTGTTTGAGTTTAATGAAAAATTTAATGAAATTAAATGAAATTTATTAGATTTTTTATTTATTTGAGTGAAAAGTTTGATTTATGTGAAAAAAAGTTTATTTATATATTAAATAAAAAATTAAACACATTGGGGAAAAGAGTTTATATGATATAAATTTGACTTCAAATAGGATAGTGGAATAATTTAAAATTTGTAGAGAGTATTAAACTACGAAAACTACCTATTGCAACTATGTGATGTTACTTTGGGTAGTGTGTGACTTTAACACATCAAAACCACGACCATTTTGAACCAACCTTTGTGGGACATTTAGTACCAACCTTTGTGGGACCTCCCCTATTAATGTGCACCTGTCGTGCAAATATACACTTTACTTTCGAAGGTGGAGATATGAAAGGATTTGAAGGTTTAGGCTTAGAATATTAAGGATTATTGAGCTAGGAGGGATAAGTAAAATTTGATAAATAATCAATGTAAAGCTTCTAGAGAGTTATATTATAGACTAAAGCTTCTCTGTTATAAATTTTTATTTTTACTAAGTCTTCGATTACTCAAAGCATTTGTTCAAGGTGTTTTGGAACACAAACTCTATATTTTTTTGGGCTTTTTTCAAGACCAATTGCATGATATACATATGTATTTTATATATTTTATTTACTGTTCCGACATAATTTATTACAATATAAGGTACTACTGTTGATAGATATGATCTGCTTGGGATTTGACCCTACTTTCGATAGATATTATATAATATTTATAATTCTATTAGATCCACAGTGAAAGCCAGGGTCGTATGGAAACCAATAATTTATATATGCATATATTATAAATCTATTGTAAAATTTATTATTAAGATTTTGAAATAAAGAAAAAAAAAAATCTTTAGACTTTTCCACTATACCCTTGATCAGGGCCCAAACTTCATACGTTGGTTGTCAAATATGGTTTTGGTGCAGCAAAAAAAATGATAATTTGATTATTTGATTAGTAATAAGTTGTTGGTGTGCATTAGGGCCCTGATTAACAATTTCAAATAAGAGGAAAATCATTTAAAGTTTCGCCCAATTAACCTTAAATAATGTTAATCTTGACATTGATATTAAAATAAAATCAATATTAAAGTTCGTTTTTATTTATTTGAATAATAAAATTTTCTTTTATTTTACACAAGTTAAAAATTTAAATTTCTTCCATCTTATAAAAATTTTCTTTAACAATTTAAAATTCTATGAATATTTAAAATACAAGAAAACAAAAAAATCGATTAATTAGAAATTCTATACAATTTATTTTCGAATTCATTTTTCTATATTAAAAATTCATTAATAAAAAAAAATTGCATTCTATAAAAAAAAACATATTTCTACTTTTTACTATTTCTGTCTTCTTTATACAAGTATTTGTGGTTTTCTTGAATTTCTTAATAAATTTTAATGAAAATATTTACAAAAAATTAAATAATATTCAAATTTAATCAATAAAATTATGCATATGATTAATAAATGTCAGTCTTCAACAAATTATTCTAACAAAAAGAAAAGAGCTATGAATGTGTGCATTAATATGAAAAAATATTAATTACTTTGCATGTATATTAGAAAAAAATCTATACTCTTATTATGCGGTCTTTCAAAGAGGTTTTTAATTAATATTATTATAATTATTAAACACTTTTTTTAACTAATTAAAAAATTGTAGAATATCTATAGGTAAAAGGTGCTTCAGTAAATCTATAATTTTATTCTTAAATGCACACATTCAAGTCTTTGTATATTTTAGTGATATTTACATTATATTGCAATTTTTAAATAGAATCAAGAAATAAATTAGTTCAGATGTGTTGGAAAAGGGATCAGGTGTTGCAAGGAAGCAATGAAAATCAAGAATTGCAAAAATTAAATTTACTTAATATCTTAAGATCATTTAAGCAATTGCATTGAATCTCGCAATAAATATATGATAGATCTTTTATGTTGATCCTTAAATTTATATTAATTAAGAGAAAGTTAAAATTTACATCTAACATAAAGGCAGTTGGCTCTTAAAATTTGAATTGAACAATATATTTAATAAGATAAAACGGGTATAATAAGATAAAAGTTATGAAACATTCAATTGTGATGATGATGATAGTTTAATTGATTAGTCTTACAGATTTAGATGTAATTAAAGCTCGACTTATGTATGATGAGCTCTGATTCAAAACGTGCAATGTCCATATTCTGACAAATTGACTTTATGATAGATTTTTGCGGGAATTTGGAAATTCTATCTTTTCTTATCATTTTGCGCTTCAAAAGCTTAAAGTGGGGTTTCTATACTAAAAATAATTTAACTTTTATTTTTGGAATTTGGTTAATATTTAGAGGCATCTCAAACTTTTTGGAATACTGACAAAATTTCTTATATGGACATTGCACGGTTTGAATCTGAGTTCCTCATATATATATATTTATTTAAACTTTTTATTAATTTAATATTTTTAATATATAAAACTTTGTTACATGACCTATATAATATATTTCATAACTAATTATTAAATATTTACTTTATTTATTAATATATCATATCATAAATGGTAATGCAATATTTTTAAACTATCGGTTACTAACACCATTACAGATTAAAATACTATAATTAAATTACACAAATACTATTTATTACATTTATTTATTTATATTATACTGTTTTTAGTAATTTTCTTAAAAAACACAACGATCTCAGCTGTTATTAAGCTCACGTACTTTCAGTTGATATACTAAGTATCAAATTTCAAAATTTTACCAATACATACCATATAAAAATTAAGTTGCATACTTTTCGGATCCTTTAAATAAAAATTTCCTTTAAATTACTGCATTAATCTGTTACTAACACATGTTAGGATACTATTATTAAATTACACAAATAATATTTATTACTTTATTTATTTATTTATATTATACTATTTTTAATAATTTTCTTTGAAAAAAATTGACGATCTAAGTGGTAATTAAGCCCACATATCCTCGGTTGATATACTAAATATCAAATACAAAAATATTACCAACTAACACAATTATAAATTAAATTGCATACTTTTAGGATCATATATTTTAAAATTTTCCCTATATTACTCCATTACTGTTATTACATTAATAAATACTTGGATTAAATAAAATAAAATGCAAAATTTTAATTTAAAATTTTTTACATTCTTATCATATGTAAATTATTAAAATATTTAAATATGTAAATTATTATAATATTTCATAAATCGAAAATTTAAAATAAATTTAATTTAAGGGTCCATAATGTATAATTGTAATGTGATTTAAATTAAGTATTTTATTTTATATTAAATATAAATTTTATTTATTTCCAATCATATTTGTTAAATTGTAATTCATTTTAATGTTATATACTATTATATACTTATTACAATATATTTTGTAAATTATTTTTTACATTATGTATGGTTTTAATGCTGTAATATAAGTTAATATTACAGCATTCAAACCAAAATATAATGTAAAGTTATGGTATATGCGTTCTGGTATTAAAAGATAAATTTTTTTTAAAATCATTATATAGTCTGTTTTTTAAATATTACTATTTTACGTACAAAAATATTGTATATATGTAAAAAAATTTTATTTATTATTCACACAATATTTTATAGTCATGGTCTTTAAATAGATATAAAATAAATGTTTCAAATTAATTTCATAAATTTATTTAAATTAAAAAAAAAATATTGAATTAATTTCTTTTAAATTGATGGTACTAAAAAAAGTTTAATTGCTATATGATTTATTTAAAAATGAATTTAAATTATTTTAAATTAAATAAATAATTTATTAGAAATTCCTATGGGGTATCTTTTTAAAAGAAGTTTAAATTTAAGAATTCTATTTGTAATTGAAGAATCTGTTTAATATTAAGAAGACTCTGATTGCATCTATGTTTATTTTTGATTGATTTTTATTGGCTCATTAGAAATATAACTCAATTTTAATTTGATCTTTTAATGGGTTTCAAACCATAGGTATTTTGATTGCTAAATTTACTATAAGTACATAATATAATACAAAACCAATTTTTTAATAATTAGTTTTAATTTGTAGCCTATAGATGACAAATAATAAAAATTAAATTAAACTAAGAAAGCTCAAATAATTTAAGACTTTATATCAAATAATTAGTTTTAATTTGTAGCCTATAGATGGCAAATAATAAAAGTAAACTTAAATTTCATAAAGGATCAAAAAATTTAAGATTAAATTTATCTATAAATGTTATTGATTTAAGATAAAATAACGATTGGATTAAAATTATTAACTTAAAATTAAATATTCTTTGATATTGAATATATATATACTAAATTTTGGAAGGACTCTAATTTCGGACAATTGTGTGGGGCATATTTTTAAAACCAATTTTTCGGAAGTTTTTAAAATTAAGAAGAAGCCCTTGTTGACGAATGTTAAGCATACTATGAAGACTAACCTATGAGAGAACAGTTTCATTTTCTAGGACATATATTTTCATTTTTTTAAATTTAATTAAATTTTTTAACCAGTAGTTTACAATAAGAATAACATACACATATCATATCCAAATAACCTAAATTTTAGTGAAACTAATAATATAAACATACATGTTTATTATCTTAAACATTCTGTACATTATTTTAGTAACAAGTATTATAATAAAAAGTTTGTTAAATGAGGAATATTACCCTTAAGGCGATTTGTGTTTTTTTTATTATGGTGTTGAATTATATTTTCATATTTGAATTTTATTTATTTTCAGGGTGAAAAAAATAAACAGGAAGAGCATATTATGAAAATATTTAATAATACAGAAATATGTAATAAAAATTATAAAAGTTGTAAAACGTATGGTGTTGCAACATAAGTTTTATTTTTTCACTTATTGTCAGAACTCAACTTTTTAATAGGGTCTTAAAAACAAATTGGTATTAAACATTATTTTAAAATACCTTGAGAGTATTAAATATAATACCAAGTATAATTTGTTATACGGGATTAATGTAGGAAATGAATTGTTCGGATTATCATAATGTTAATTATAAAGTATAAAGTGTAAAGTCACAAGAACTGGCCCTCGAATTTAATTCTATTAGATATTCAGAATTAAACTTCCTACGTAAAGGCTTTGAATACACTTCATCTTATGCTTTGGTGAATTTGAAATATGTATATCTTTTAAAACTGAACACTTTATCATTCAGGATTACATACATTCATTTTTTAAGGAATCATACACATAGATATCATTCCCTAGTTATCATCAAAAGCACAGTCCCTTAAAAATCTACAATTTTTATCATTCCGAAAGTATATCTTAATTCTGAATGCCATTTATATGCCATTTTTATAACAGCGTTGCTATGGAAACTTATGAAATATGGGTCTATTACTTATTCCTAAATAAATTTACCTAATTATATATTAAATTAATTAGAAAATAATTTTCTCATCATCATTGGGTAAATTTATTCAGTAAAAATAATACCTTATTTTTTTTTCAAGTGTTTAAACATCAATTTAAGCCTTGAATCAAAATTTTTTTTCAAATATCTCAGAATCCCTTAGAAAATTTGCAAAAAAAAAATGAATTATATTCATTAAAATAAATAATCCTACACTAATTAATTTCTACTTAATTAGGTTTACCCTTAAAAAATCATTGGTATAATTATGTTTACGTGACGTCATAGAGGAAAAACCCTGAATAATTTCCCGAAATAATTTAATATTATTTATTTAATACTTATAATAATTATAAAAGATGTTTTTTTACTAAATTTATACTCTAAATAAATACATACATACATATACAAATACCGCATGTAAATTTTGAGAAAATTTTACATTATAAGAATTCAGTCATATTAAAACTAAAGACCCCTAAAGATACCTTTCATTTTTCTTAGATCCTTTTTCATTTTTCTTACATTTTTCCGCTCACGAATTCACACTTACAATACAATAATGAAGGTAAAAAATATGCTGTGTTTTGTTTTATGTGATTTTTTAAGGGTACGTTTTTTTTTTTAATATTTAACAGGACCCTCTGGCCTCCTAAACAAAATCTCTTTACTTCCGTTTTACTTTAATTTTTCCTACAGGAAAATTATATGCAAACACATTTTTCACACAGATTTTTCAATTCATACTGATTTTGTTTTTGTTTTTATTTTCTAATGTTCGTAAGGCAAAAAAAGCAAAATAAACAAAAATATAAAATCTGGAAAATTATTAGAAAAAACAAGAAAAATTAGAAAAAAACAAAATTAAAAAGTTTCTAAAAGTCAAGTGTGAACAGAAGCAAAGTTAAAAAACAAAAAAATGTTTTCAGTGGACTCTTTATTGAGTGAAAGTGATGGTACACTTCACTATACTGAATGGGACTCACTCTATATACGCTAATGACAGTAATTGGTGGAATAAATGTTAATTACAGATCATAAACGTGGTTCGTTAATTTTCAGGGGAGAGGAAGATTTGTAGAAGCGGAGATGATGATAACCTCCTTTTGTTTGAGTGTAAAAAAAACCTTCGAGTTTTTTTGTATATTCCTAATATTAATGCGAATATAATTGGATAAATATTTGAATTTTTAATTTAAATTTAATACTTGGAAAAAAAATAGGAAGGGAAATTGGAAAAATTGAGAAAATAAAAAAAAAGAAAAAGAGAAAAGAATTTACGACACAAAAATTGGGATAAATTGATATTTGATTGAAATATTTTGTGTAACTTTTAAAATTCTGTGTACAATAAAATTGTAATAGGCCTTCCTCAAAGTCTTTAGGCAAATTTTGAATGAAATTCAGACTAAAAACCATTTTGCCCTTTTTTCAATCTATAGGGCTTCTGATACATTTAACTTAGGCAACTTCTGTCGAAATCTTCAATCACATAGCTTTTATAGTAAAAATTTCAAAATTGGTTTGTGAGTTTAAAAAACCCTTGTGAAAAAAACGCCAAGCCCAAAAACTACAAACAACGTATAAAACAAAGATAATCTAACCAACGGCAATACACTACAGCTAATCAATTCTAAGTTTTATTTCTACCAAAGTTGCCAAATTGTTGAAATTTCCTATGAATATTTTTTGAAGATTACTACTCACTCATAGAAAAACCTCAGTTGAAAAAGTGAGGCTTAATCTAAAGCAATATTAATTTTAAAGTCTAAAGAAGGAACTACAATCATTTAAGAACCTTTTAAGTAAAAGTGAACCTTTTTGGATATTGAACACAGATTACAGTAAATTGATTTAATTCTTAGAGATTTTAATAATTTCCAATCCTTCAGTTTAGAATCAAGAAGGGTTAAATACTAGTAATCCTTTTTACTTAAGTTCCTAAATTTTGGACAACTGTTGTCCTTTAAATTTTAAACTCTCCCCATACAAATGTTATATTCAAGAATTTAACAGTTTTAAATAAAAATTTATTATAAAATTAAACCAACCAATTTAATCTGATGTAATGTCAAGGAATCTCTTAAAATATCCTTTTCAAAATTCTGTTTTTGTTTTTCTTGTTTTTTTTTTCAATTTTCACTTTTCTTTTGTTTAAAGGAAAGGAAAGAATTAAAATTTATGAAAGAAAATTGGGTTAATTTGCTTAGATAATCTTTTTATTGGTATAATAATCAAATGAAAGGATTATCTTGGTCGTGTTAACAAGTTTTTAAAATACAAAAATACTTTATTTAAATACAGGATAACTTTAAATTTGGAATTTTTTTAGTGTGTAGGTGTTAAAAACTGTAAAAAGTAAACAAATTTTAAAAAGGGATGCTGTGAATAGAGATTTTTAATTCAAAATTTGATTTAACTCCAAATAAATAGAATTCTAAATCTGATTTACGCAATATTGAATTTAAATAACTTAACAAAGTGTTGCTATTTACAATATATTAAATATTGTAATTATTTAGTTTAAATATTAAAATATTTTCATTTATATCACATCAAGTGATTAATTAACTTTTATAAAACTTATAAGTAATAACCAATCATCTGTTGCCATTTTATATAACATATCCTTCATTACTCGACTCGACTAAATAAAGAAAATGGAGTACAATACAAAATTTAAGTAAGTAATTTTAATTGTAATCATCTTTACTTAATATTAAATATAGTATCCTGACTTGGATTAAAAATCATATTAAAGATTCGTGATTTCGTTTTTCCAAAACGATTTATGAACCCTTGTCAATCATCTACTAGCACCTTATACATATATCCCATGAATAAATATTCTCTATATTTAATAATAGTTTTGTCCTTCATAAAATGTCACCCTTGTTTTATTTCATAACAATGAAATCTTTTCAAAGGATCAAATTTACCTTATTCAATAATTAATTATTAATATACTTTTAACCTTCATATCCTAAAAGTATGCAAAAAAATTTGATTTCCCTAAATTATATGCAAAATAATGCGAATTTTATTTCTTTATATTTAATATATATGTATATTACATCTAATATATCAAATAATCATTTTTAACCTCAACAAATTAATTATATTATACAATCGGTTTATTTAATATAATTTTACAAGTCATAACATTGTTATATTGATTTGATTATATTATCTAATAGAACCCACCCTAATTGTGTACAATCTAATAAAACATTAAAGAGGAGTAACTATTACTTTTATCTGAACTTAACTAAAAAAAAAAAGGTATTAAAAATATATTAAAGGTATATTAAAGGTATATATTAAACATAAAACCTATAAAAACATGAAAATTAGGTTAACTTTACCTTTTATAAACAATAAATATATATAATCTTAAAATTTTAAAAATAATTGGTTTTATAGGGATATTATTAGATTAGGATATAAATTAACCTTGAATTATATTAGATAAATAAAAATCATTGAATATATATATATATTTATATATTTATTATTACATAAGTAGTAGATTAATTCGATTTTAATGAAATATCAATGGAAAATTCCTTAAAAAAGTTAAGTTTCTAAATTGAATTTTACAATTAATAGTACCTCCAATTAAATTAAAAGTATCATTTAAATTAATAAATCATTATTTAATTTATTTAATAATAAATTTAAAATATATTTTTTTTTATTCAATTAATAAATTTTTAAGCTGTTAATTATGACACTTTTTCATTTAATTTAATTTCAATATACAAAACTTCATATTGTAATATTTCTCCAATTTATCAATAAATGAATCAAACCCATATAATAAAATGCAATTAATTGCATAAATAAAAAATAATATTAAATCAAAAAAAAATTAAAATACTATTAAAGAATTATTTTTATGATAAAGTTTTTTTTTTATCACTTTTAAAGTGCATTCAATTAAAAATTTACTTTTAATATTATAAAAGAGATATAAGTTATTTTTGATATATTAATACATTTCTACAGTTTTTTTTTCTTCTGAACTTTATCCTTTAATTAATACAGTAAATTCTTGTTATTTAGAACTGTTTTGCATACTTTGTGTAAGTGAAAAAAGGGAATATCCTGTTTTAGAAAAATTATTAAAACTTAAATGCTTTTCTAAATGCAGTTGAAGTTGGAAAATTTAATTAGAATATAATTACAATCTAAAGTGAAATATACTTATAAATCATATTAAACTTCGTTTATACTAGATTTTCTATAAGATTAATTAATAAAGAGTTAGCTGAGTCAATTCAAGAGCCTATAAGAACATTATTGGAAATTTGACACCAAACAATAATTATAATTGAAATAGAATCTTGACTTTGTAGCATTATCAATAGAGTTGATTAGAAAAAAAGACGTTTACAATTTCTCCGGAAGTTCTTTCCCTTACCCCAAAATTCTTAATCCCCATTAAAAAAGCATTACATTGTTCTTTGAAATCTATTCTTAACTTTATTTTAAGAGAGGTTTTATTGATGAAAGTTCAACCTCGTAGAGTTTCTCTGGGTGACTGGGGATATGGTTATCACTGAACTTCATAAAGTATCAATATAAAAAAAATGTTTTGAAATATCCAAAGAACTTAAAACTGCTAAATATAATAAAATAAGAGTTTACAGTGACAAAGTTCTGTACAGTCTTTTTAATTTATAAAATTAATTTTAAAATAACTGATAGCATTCTGATTAAAGTGGAGGCTTTTAAATCGAAAAAACTCGGATTCCAGCCCTGGTCAGATCATATTTAATTAAAAACGAACAAGAGTATAGTAGAGTAAAAAGGCAGCTCTTCGAACCTTTTCCATTACACCGACTATATTTTATTCAGACGTTGGCCATTAAAGTTTATATAAAGAATATTGGATTGTTTTGCAGAAACATTGGTCATAAAATTAAACTACTTTTTGGTAAAATTTCAGACACCCAGCTTCAATATAGGTATAGAGTAATGCGTAAATTAATAATAATAAAAAAAAAGTTGTATGGCAGGTACTCGAACCCGTGGACCAATATGACTGGATTTCAATAGTGATGACGGCTATTGCAAAAAACGAATTTGTGAAAATTTCAAAATCCTAGTTTTTTTAATTTTTGAGTTATCGTGCGGACGGAAGAACGAAAATACATAGCTAAATTAATTTATTTTTCGATTCTGATCCGAATTTGCGTCACAAAAGTAATGACCAATTTATCATTTAGTAAATAAATAAATAAATATATAAAATTAATTAAAAATTGATCTCTTATTAAATAATATGTAAATGATACAATATTCATTTAAATTCTATTTCCAAATTATGTAAATTTATTAAGTCAAATTAAAATTGAATACTCTATTGAATCTATACCATCCCCCTTTCGATACATATTTAAATTTTAAAAAAATTTTTAAAAAAACATCGAGAGTGCATTGTATTTATATATATATATAAATATTAACATATATATATGTAGTTATATAGTACAACAAAATAAAAAAAATAAAATTAAATGCACGTGTATACCTATATTTTTTTATTTCACATATATACATATATATTACGTATATACTTTGAAGATCGATTTAATAGTATCCCCATTATACTGCAGCATTTTGCTTACGTTTATTTTTTTCATATTTTTTTTTTCTTTTTTTTGCTTTTTTTTTTTTTTGTAATTATCAAAAGAGTTTATTTTACACTTATAAAATCAAAAAAGACCTTAAGGTATTCAAAAAAAAATATATATATATATATATATATATTTTAATAAAATTAAAAAAAAAAAAAAACAAAAAAAAAAACAGCAAAAATTATTTAATTATATCATAATGTATTTATTGCATTTAATTTTAAAAATTTCATTGAAATTTTTGGTTTTTTTTAATTCACTTCTTTTTTTTTTTTAATTAATTATCACTTTATTTTATTTTTTTTTTTTTTATATATTTGTGCAATTATAATTCTAAATTGTAATTAATTGAATAATATTTTAACTGTTATCCTTGTTATCCTTTCTTTATTTTTTTTTTTGTTTATTTTATAATTAAATAAAGTCCGTCCGCCTCTTCTAAAAATAAATGTTTGTTTTTTTTTTTTGAAAGGAGAACCAAAAAATACGAAACCACTCGAATCTTTTTATTTCAAAAAAATGGAGAATTAAAAAAAAAACAAATTATCCCGCCGCAGCACTATAAGGACTTCTTAATGGAAGGACTTCACTTTTATTTTGCAATTTTTTTTTTCATTTGCATTTGCACAATTATTCAGTTAATTTATTATTATTAAATACATATATATTACTATATAGATATATATATTCACTTAATATTAAAAATAACAAAAATTAGGGAATTGAACACAAAATAAAATATATATATATATAATATATTTGTATATATATATATGTTTTTTTAAATTTTAAAAAAAAAAAAATTTTTTTTTAATTTCACTACGTAATCCGCCGTTTCCATCAAGGTCCTACATGCAACTGAAAATATTAATAAACAAAAATAACAAAGGAATCAGAAAAAAAAAAAAAAATACAGAAGAATAAAAAAAAAAGCAGAAGAACAAAAAAAAAATAACATTTACAACAACAATAACATATACACAACTGAGAAGAAAAAGAAGAGAAGATATTCAGTCAGTTAAGTACCTAAAATGTGTGCATTATTTAAATATTTATTTTTATGTGTATATATGTATATTATATATATATATATATATATATATATATTAAATAAATACATAATACATAATGGAATATCAAAAATATTATTTTAATTTTATATTAATATATATATATATATATATATGCTAATGCTTTTTTTAAGGGTACAAAATGTACAATAAAAGCCAAAATTGAATCAGCAGCAGCATTGCAAACTTTTTATAATTTTTTGTTTTTCTTTTTATGTTTTTGTTGTTGTTATTGTAAAAATTTTTACTTTAGAAGGAAAAGCTTTTTTTTTTTATATATTCTTGCAGTTATTTTTGTATTTATTCTTGTTGTTATTTTTTATGTAAATACAGACAATCATTTTACGTGTATAACATAATCAATTAAAAAAAAATTGAAAAAAAAAACTGTTACTCTTATATTTCAATATTTCATATAATTTTCTCTTAGTTTTATTTGTAGTTTGTTTGATCACAAAGCATTTAAATACACATACATACATGCAAACAATTTATGTAGAATACAAAGTTTAATTTAAACCAAACATCTCTTTATTATTGTATATTTTTTTTTTTTTTTCAGATTTGTATAGATTGTATTTTAATAGTTGTTTTGTAAATAGTATTTCAATTATCGCAGGTGAAACTTAACTTTAAAAAAAAAAATAAAAACAGACATCCGGAAAAAAATTTTGCAAAAACGAAGAAGGAAAACGAAAAACGAAAAGAATTAAATTTTGTAGTTTTTATCCGTGTAACAAAATTATGTCATGACATATTTTAGTATTTAGAAAACTTCATGTTTTTAGTAACATTTCATGAAGTTATTTTATTTCAAATAAAATTAAAAAAAAAGGTATTTTAATTTTTAATATTTATTTTTAGGAAATTCAGAATATTAATCCCAAACATCTGTTTTTTTTTAATATAAAACCTTAGCCTAACGTAATCTATCTTAAAATACTTAACCTTGCTAAAAATGTTTTGTATATAATATTTAATGCTAAATAATTGGAGTTATCTAACCACCAATAGTTTTTGTTTAATGATTTGTCTTTTTCTGGTATAAACATATCATATTTTAAATTTACTTCAATAATATTGTCCAGGTGGAAATCTATAACCTTGCATGAAGCCCTATTTTACATTCAAATATTTTAATAGTAATATTATATAATTACGTTTTGCTTAATTACTTTTAACACAAAACACAGCTCAAGTATTTTGAATGAATGCAACGCAGATAAACAAATTACTTTGTCACAAAATTATTATTAACTATTATTATTATTACTAAAAATTGTTAACTATACTAAATAATTTAATACCTATGAAGTTTTTTGAAAAGTATATAATAAAGGAAAAAAAAATTACGCGCCTTAAAGTATGCAATTTTCCAAAATCCCTTTTCTTGTCTTAATAAATACAATATAAAAATAAGTAAGTAATAATAATGTAATGTAATCATATAACTGTAAAGTAAGTATATAACTGTAAATAAGCATATTGATTAATTAAAATAATTATAAAAATAGTTTTAAGATTTAAATTTAAATAAGATATAAAAAATTGAAAGATTAATTAGAATCAGCCCGCAATGGCCCTGGCAGCCGAGGGCTTTACCAATATTGCGTAGTTATTGAAATTCGTAATATTCAAATAAATAAATAACAATATAAAAATGGCCTTTGTAACCGAGTGTCTTACTGATGTTTTTACAATTTATTGTATTAATATATTAAATTAAAAATAAATAAATAAATAAATAAATGTAAAATTTCTTTGGCAGGATGGTTAAGCGTATGATTTATTAATCGAGGGTGTGTGGGTTTAAATCCTATTCTGCTGATAAGTTTTTTTAAGAAAATAAAATTTACTCAGTGGACTTTTTTATTTTTTTTTTGTATTATTTTTTTTTTTTCAAACTAAACTAACAACCGATTTTTAAAAAAAGTCTACCAAAGACTAAAAATTTTTAATGTGTAATTTCTAATTATACGTTAATAAATTACTGTATCTAAAACCTCGCTTCCATCCTTAAAGGCATTAATAGACGAGGGTAATACTAGCAATATACTTAAAATTTTTATGTAATATAACAAATCTAAATAAATAAATAAACCTCGACACCTTATTGAATAAATATTTTACCTTATCGAAGAAATGCAATTAACATTTTGCAAAAGTTGCAAAGACTATCCAACTTTTTGAAAAAAAAAATTTTGAAATATTAAATTTGTTATTCGGTTTCAAAATAATATTAACTAGGGCAACCAAAAAGGCCTATTTAATACGAATACCAACACAAACCAAATATAGAAATAATATTATTGTAAAAAATTAATAAATGAAAATTCTCTTTGCAAAAGTAAAAATCCAAAAAAAAAGCTTTTATTCTATAATCTCTTTCCTTTTCTTCTTAATTCATCTGCTCTTTTTTTTCTAATTTACAGTTACGTAGTATATAATACACATAATAGTAATAAATAACATGTGCAAAAATGCATTTAAAAATAGTATTAGAAAAAAGTCCAACAGAAGTACCACTTCCTCTCATTCTCTAAGACCAAATAGTTCTCATTTCTAATATTTGATTGCTCTAAAGTAGCTTTCATTATATTTAATTAGCATTAAAAAAAAAAACAAAAACAAAAAACTTTTCTTAAATTAAAGATTTCACCTTTAGAAAAAAATTTTCAATAAAGGTTGCCCAAAACTTTTCTAAAGTCTATACATATATTTTCTTTTTTTTTATTTTTTTTTTTTTGTTATTTTTATTCTTTTTGTTAAAAACTTAATGAAAAAATCTCTTTTGATAGAGATTACTCCTATTTATAGGGATGCTTAATCGTTTATTTATATCAGCTGCAGTCATTCAGGTGTTTAATATATTTCTTATTTTTATATGTGTTGTTTGGTATGTGTGTATGTATAAAATTACCTTAGACAGATGTTAAATTATAAAAGCTTTTATTTTTATTTTATTAATATTATACTTATTAGATACTGACAGAAGTTATTTTTGTTTACATATTTTAAAATTGCAAATTTTTATTTAAATTGTAAAAATATTTCGGGATAAGGTGGAATTTTTTTAATAAAGTTGGATGGAATAAAAAAAGTTTTTATATTTATTTTAAATTTTTAATATAAATTGATTCTGTTTTGTATGGAGTCGAATCTTAATATGCTTTTTTTGTGAGTTATTATTTTAAAACAAATTTTCAATTATAAATTAGATCAATTTTCAAAGACATGGTTATTATTATAAAGAGTTCACTTACAAACATTAAGGTTCATCAATTAAATCTTGAAATCCTCCGCTCAAGATTTACCAACGGGAAACGAGGAGGGCAACAGATCCTTACACAGCAGAGCTAACCAGATGACGTAACACGGCTTATGAAAGTTTGTTTGTCACACGCTCATCACGTCTATGGAACCATATTCCACCAAATGTGTTGCCCCAAGGTTGAAAATGTATATATGTACGATTTAGCCAAATATAAGAAAAACATTAACATTTTTCTTGTAAATATCCCATCCAATTTTCTCCATTCCTCATAATCCAGAAATCCCAAATAACTTGCACTATTAACCCTAATCCTTCCATATTCCTATCACTGTAGCCAAACTGTACATTTGTATCACAGGTTCCCTTCTAAATTTTGTTTCAAAAAGGATGTGGTTTTGTTGTATTAAAGTCGCACACTACTGAAAGAAACACTGCACAGTTTAAATTAGTGAATTTAAAGCTGTCCATATCCTCATAAAAAAAAAACATCCAATTTATATATTTTTTTTATTCCATCCTAATTTTAAAATAGAAAATTTATAACAGCTGGTTAACTTTAATAACGTTACACATTACATGGATGTGATACCTACACTACATACCCATCACACCATATAACTTATTTAAGATAAAACACGACTTCATTAATCACCGAAATAAAACGAACGGTTTTCTTGATTTGTTTATAAAAAAAAAAAAAAAATAATAAAAATAATATGCACGGGTGGGTACACAAATGAAAGAAAAAAAAATATTCAAATAAAAAAGCTCTTGATATAATTGCAGACAAAATACAATAAAATATAGTAAAAGCTCTACAACCGCAATATTTTTTATGAGAATTATTTTGCAGCCTTTTTCAAAATTTTCATTCATATTTTAATACACGTGATGCATAAAAAGCCCATAAAGTGCTTTACTGTCAATAAAAAAAAAAAAAAGAAAAAGTATGTTGAAACTTTTAAACTTTATAGAATAGAAACTTTTAAATAAAAGTTTTTTTTGAATTGCAAATTTACAATATAAACTCTACACAAAAATAATTGAAGTAGAGATTTTTTCATAATTCTCCCTTTTTTCATAATTCGAACAACGGTTTTAACTGAATTTTTAATTTAAATATTTAAATTATTTGATTTAATCAAACATAAAAACTAATGTAATATTGTTTTTTTGTATGCATATACTGATTTAGAAAAAAAAAATGTCAACGTTTGTTTTTAAATTGTCATTTTAAAATTATTAGGGAGAATTACTAAAGTCAAAGCACTGCCGCACATATATTACGTCTTGTATTTCGGAAGCTCTCATATAATTATATGTTGGTATTCAAAATTATTTTGACAGAAAATGCACAGAGTATATTTTGACAGAAAATACACACAGTACATGGTCATTTAGGATGAGGTCTTAAAAACCAAAAAAAAAATTTAATTAATTAAATTTATAGATTCATACGAATCAATAACGAATGAAATTTTCGGCAAAATTACTCTATTGCCTGATATACAAACAGCAGTGCTTAAAGCATAAAAATTAACAGTGTTTTATTAGTGAAAAGGCAAATTATTTGATAATAAAAAATGAAAGCAGCTATAGTTTAACACATAAATATTAAATGGTTTGTTCTCTTTTTTTTTTATTGGATTAGCTTAGATCAATAACTTATCGCTTATAAATAACATTAATTTTTAACAGCGGAAGCGATAAGTCAAGTGTACTAAATCAGATTCGTTTAACAATTTATAACTATAGTCGACCTAAGTGCCTAGTTATAACAATAATAAACAATTATTAAATCAATATTAAGAATATAAACACCCCTATTCTAAATTCCTTCGTACAGCTTTGTCGGAGATATTCTACGAAAAAGCGATTCTCAATTCCGACTAAACGTTACGAAAAATGGAAAAATCTACGAAAGGAATATTCATTCGTAGCATATTCATATTTCATATTATATAGTGATCAGTTCACTTTTACAAGCGTAAATAAAAAGTTTCAAACATACTTACATTATTTAAATCTATTATCAAAATATTTTTCAAAAAAAATTTTTAAGGAAAAAATAACAAAACAAATAGCCGTGGGGTACTTACCATTAATTAATCTTAAAATACTTTTTTCACAAAATATAATTCAAAATTGAAAACAATTATCATTATATCTACTTTGAAAAATGAATTCAAATGTTAATGTGTGCCATAGCAAATTTAATTGTCTACGAGGGAATTTAAAATTGCTAAAACTTTTTTTCGTAGCAAAGCCAATTTTTCGTTGAAAGAACCTTAGTACATATATTTTTTTAAAAATTTTTTATTTTCTTTTTTCTTCTTGCTAGGCCCCTTTTGACGATTTATAATAACTTTTGTTATTGATTTTAGTGGTATTAATATTTGCATTGTTGTTTCTAACAAAGACAAGGCATTTTCTTGAAGAAAATGGTGTAAAAAAAATTGTTTTTGACGTTTTGGAATAGGGCCTAGTAGCACTTAAATATTTAATATTAACAGCTTTACAGCCTGCAAAAATGAAACTTAAAATTTTCTTTGATAAATTTCCGCTAGAGGTCATATTGATTGTCAATTAATCAACATTTTTTTTAATGGGAATGTAGACAAGCGCCTTATTTTAATGTTGCGGTGATATTTAAAACCTAACGTAATGCCAATGAAATAACCAATGCTTCTCAATCTTCTAATATTATAATTTTCTTACAAAATTATGCCGGTTTTAGGAGCTTAAGAACTTGTATTGTAAAGCATTTGAGGGGAACGAAAATAAAATTACTGCTCTGTAGAGATTTTTATGGGAGGTCATAATTCAAAAAAACAAAATTCCAAAGTTATAAAATTTCAAACAATGAAAAACATTAAAAGCAAAAAAATAACGTTCCAAGTGAGATTCTGAATTATAGAGTTGGGAATCGAAATCTGGATTTCCGCTTTTTCCTGACCAACCAAACCCAACCAGGGTCTCTACCGCATAATCCGATTGTCGTTAAATCAATGTAATCGGAAGGGTTTTTTGTTATCGTGGAGAGCTTGGTGTATTAAAATTAAGAGAAAATTATTTTAAAATGTAAGTATTTATGTATGTTTTGTAATCAATTTTAATTTTTTCTCCATTGCATTGCATACTTCTGCAATTATATAGGACACGGTTTGTTGTGCAAGTGCGATGTTTATGTCTTGGCCAATTTCATGTTGATAACTTCCTTCTGCCAAAACCTCAAAGTTGCAGTTAGCTTCATTATTTCAGGAACTGATGTTGAGCTGAGCGTAAAGGTGTTTTTAATTCGCTTTTGATTGTATTTAGAACATAAACAAAAGCTTCTTTTGAAAGTCTATAATTTTTTACAAACCTAAAAGAAGTTTTTAAATTATAAGACTAAAATGGACATTGTTTTCAATATAAAAAATTTTCATTTCCGTTTTAGTTGGTAATTCTAAAATATTTGATTTATTCCTTAATGTTCTTTCTTTGAATTGCGATTTGATGACAATTTTCATCATCTTTACTTTCACTACTACTAAAATATATAGCTAAAGTTTTCATTTTTAAATAATTTTTATAATTTCAATAGAATCTCAAAAATAAACAAAAATATTTGTAAATGACATTTTTTTATTTTCAGACAATTGACAAGTTAAAATTCGAAATTTTCGTTAGTAACTTAAATGACATTTATTTGTTCTCGAATTTGTTACGCGGTACGAAAGATTTTTACATTCGTATCTCAAATTCGGATATCATTCGAATACGAATTTTATTACACTTTGGTTTGTATAAAGGCTTTCACACCTATTCTAAATTCCCTCGTAGACTTGCTACGAAAAAAAAGTTTTAGTGATTTTAAATTCCTTCGTAGAAAATTAAATTGGCAATGGCAACTTTGACGTTTTAATTCATATTTTTAAGTAAGAATGATGTTTGTTTTCAAATTTGTAGTAGGTATCTAATAATTTTAAAATATTATTTTGAGAAAGTATTTTAAGATTAATTATAAATAAAAAATAGTAAGATATTTCATATCATTTCTTTAATATTTTGATTATGCCTAGTTCTTTCGTTATTTAACCCTTAAAAATTTTAATATATGAAATAGGAATATGAAATAATGAATATTTCTTTCGTAGATTTTTGCACTTTTCGTAGCGTTAAGTCGGAATTGAGAATTACTTTTTCGTAGATTATCTCCGACGTAGCTGTACGAGGGAATTTAGAATAGGAATGTTTAAATTTTATTTGATTTGTGTTTTTATTACCATATACACAAAAACTGGCACAAAAAATGAATAAGTTTGAAACACCATAATATATAATATATTTATTTTACTCAGACTCCATTATAATTCAACAAAAAAAAAACTTACTTGCATAACTAACTTTAAGGGAAATTTAAGAAGACTTGAAATAAAACTACCAGTATTTGTTTTTTATGTTTTTCGACCTAAAAATGAAGAAAACATTTATTTAATGTTTTTTTGTTGTTGTTTGTTTTATTTTGTTTTTATTTATTTTTTAATAGTTTACATTTTTTTTTATGTTATATATGTATATTTTTATATATTTGTTTTTAAATATAATTTTTTTTTACAGGTTTCTCTGTATTTGTCTTCCTTCAATTTTATATACTTTTTTTATTTAATAATTTTTCTCATTTAAATTTAGTTTTTCATACATTTATAAATATTTTAATAATTAATAAATAATTTATAAAATTAGGTTTAATAATTTTTTTTCATCTTTTTTTTTTATCTTAAATATTTTTCAATTTCCTTGTTTTTATATATATATTTTTTTTTTAATAATTTTATACTTACCTTTTTTATTTAAGGTTTAATTATTTTTTTTTTATATATTTTAATAATTATAATTTATATAATATTATAACTGTAATTGTAATGTTAACCGATATTTGTTTACATTAATAAATTTATATTAATGTATATATTATATATTTTTTTTTGCTTTATGTTGTTTATTATATATTTTGTAAAATACGCTTTTATTTTTAATAATTTAATAAATAATATTAATTAATAATTGAAATGTATTTTTTGTTTATAGAAAACAAAATAAAATATAATTGTAACCTTCCAGGATTTTTTAATTTTTTTTTTTTTTTTTTTTTTTTTTGAAATATAATCTTATTATTTTTGTTCATTTTTATTTTAAATTTAAATTTTTTATTTATTTTAATATTTAATCTTTCTTATTTATATAAACTTGGTTTTTTTTGTTATAAATTTCATTGGATGAAAAAATGCATTAACTATATGTGATATTTATAAATTATTATTCCATACATTATTTTTTTTTGTTTTTTCAGATTCTATATATTTTTTGAAAAATGTACAAGTTTGTATTACCCTAAGAAATCATCTTTTCAGTTATGATCATTCTAGACTAGATGTTTGTTAAAATAAATCATTCTTTAAAAATTGTTCTCCATTAAATATTTATTGAATACATATTTTATATTTTTTCAATTTATTCTTACGAATTCTTACGAATAATTCTCCAGATTTACAATTTTCATAAAAAATAAAAATCATATTCAATTTTTAATATTTGCGCGCATTTAAACGAAAATATTAAAAATAAAATGTTGATTATTTTCTTTCGTGAAAATTATAACACTAACAGTTATTAATTCTTTATGTAAATGTTATTTTATATTTAATGTTGTAATTTTCTATTTAATTTTATTATATTTTTTAAGTATTTTAATTTAAAAAAAAATATATATTTTAATAATATTTAAGATAGTATAGATAGACTGAATATTAAAAAATAGGATAGTTATATAAAATTATTTATTCATTGATATTATATATATATATTAAATAATAATATTAATTAAGTAATTTTATCTATTTTTACTTATTTTTATTTAAATAGTTATATATTTAATAAAAATTAATATTTTGAAATAACTAATTAACAAAATTTATAATAAAATATATATATAAAATAATTTTAATAATGTAATATCATATAAATATTTTTAAGATAATGTGTTCAAATTTTACTAATTAATTTTCTTTTGTTTTTAAACTTACAATAATAAATCAGCTCGTAAATTGTTTACAGTTTAGAAAGATTTGTTTTAATTTTTTTTATATATTTTATTTCTTCTTCTATTTATTTAATATAAAATTAATACATAGTTTTTTTTTTTTGTTTTTGCATATAAACTGTTAATAATATAACCATTTTATTTAATTTAATTTTTGTAATATTTTCAAAATTCAAATAATTAAGTCACCTATTATTTGTTTTTTTATTCTTTGTATTTTTAAGTAATGCTTAATAATAATAAATTTTAATTAATTTTTTTTTACTTTATTATGTAGTAACACATTATATTAATTTATTTCAGTTTTAATTTTTGGTTGAGAATAAAACTTACTAAATAGCGTAATTTTGTTTTGTTTTGTTATTTAAAATGGATATTTTGAAGTTCTTTTGCTTTAGAAAGAGTTTTTCAGTTTTTTTTTTTCGAAGATTATTTGAGTTTTGGTTTAATTTTTATAAGAATTTTATAGTAAATGAAAGAAATTATATATTTGCATAATAGTTCTTTGTTTTTTTTTATATAGAATTTCGACAAACAATTTTATAATATATAAACGTTTTAAAAGAAGTATAGCAAAAATAAAATCGAGAGAAATATTTGTTATTTATATAGAAAAATATAAAATTATTAGTTATAAATTGTATAGATACCAAATATTCATATTTTAATTAAAGTATATTGAGAAAATTTTGTTTATATGTGCATATTATTTTAGAAAAAAAATTTATGTGAAATTATTTTCTAGATTGAAATATATTTTTTATATCAATTTATTTGTGTAAAGATAAATTTATTGTGTATTTTATCATTTATTTTTATTGGGAAATATATATTTATATATATATATATATATGTATATTTTATGATTAAGAAAATAATTTATCCTTCATAATGAGAGATAATATGTCAATATTATAAAGAATTAATATTTTTAATTGAGTGTTTTATTTTCTTGAAAAATTAATTTATTTTTATTTACTTAATATAAAAATGTGTTCATATTAATATTATTACTTATAATTAATATACTCTTCCATTGAATATAATCAGCATGTAAATGTTTTTCTTGTTTTTTTTTTTTTTTTTTTTTTATAATATATTTTTTATAATTTAATATTTAGATTTGATATTTTTCACGAATATACTTATAATTTGTAATAAATTTTTAAAAAATTTGTAGATTTATTTTTTACAAATAATAAATTTATCAATTTAATTAATTTTGGAAAATTTTGTCGAATTTCGTATTTTTTCGATAATCCATTTTATTTAAATTATATATTCCAATTCATCCAATAGATCAATTAAAAAACTTGTTAACTAAAAATATTGAAATAAATATATAATTATTATTTATTAATATTTCTCTCAATATTATTTTATTAATTCTATCTTAAAATTTATAATGTGTAATAATATAATATTTTTTTTTTTTTTGTATGCATTTAATAAATATGTCTTTTGTTCTATTATATTTTCTTTTATTTAAAACTTGTTCTATTTTATTTTACCTTGAGATTATTTGAAACTTAAATATATAATAATATTATTAATTGATTATTTTTTTTTTTTGTTTTTGCTTCCAGATATAATAATCATTAGTTCATCATTATAGTTGATACTGCATTTTTTTAATGTTGTTAATTTTTGAATATTAATTTGTTAAAATGCTTATGAATATGAACAATAATGGATTATTATATTGAATTTTGTTCCATCATACAAATGTGGGTTTATTTTTTTTTTTTTTTTGAAATTTTATCTTTGCAATATAAATATTTAATATATTTTTTTAATGTATTCTAATAATTAATAATATATAATAAATTTAAAATTGTTTTCTTTTTTGAATTTTTAACTTTGCTTTGTTTTTTAATTAAATTTTTATGTTGTTGTTGTTTTCGGTGTGGAAAATATAATATTTTTATTAATTAGTAATAATTTATAACAAACTAGTAAAAATTGTTTAATTTTTTTTTTTTTTTGAAAAATATTTGAATAAATTTTTAATATGTTTTATTTTTTTTTATTTTAAATTTAATTTAAAAAAGCATATTTTATAAATATTTAAAAATACTTAAAGATAGAAAAGAAAAAAACAAATTTTAAGTAATTGTTGTTATTATAGAATTTTTTTTTTCAATTTTTGCGTAATTTAATACTTTTAATTAAATAGTTTATATATTATTTTTAAACTTTTTTTTTTATTATTTTTTTTTTATTTCTGTTGTTTTATTTTTTTATATTTAGGTTTTAATATTAATAATATCATTTTTAAACATACACTTTTTTTTTGTTGGTGAAAAAAATTTTCTTTTTAATTTTTATTTATTATTTATTATGACTATATAAAAGTTACGAAGTATTTTTTATTTTAATTTTTGTTAATTTATAGTATTTTATTAAATATTTCTCTAATTTTCTGGTTTTTTTCCTTTTTTCATTTAATTTAAATATTAAAATGTTTAATTAAATTAAATAGATAGATTTATCAAAAGAATATTTTTCGTTAATTATTAAAAATTTCCCAATTTAAAGAAAATAAATACTTTTTTTTTAATTTTGAAACGTTTTTTAAATTTTTTATTTTTTAATTAATATTAGTTTTACTAAAATTTTAATTCCTATCGGTATATATTAATAATTTAAAAAAAATTTTTTTAATTTAAAAACCTACTTTACTAATCATTTTTTTTTATTTTGCTTCATTGTTGTTATATTTATTAATTAATTTGTTTAACGGTTTTATCGGCATTTAACGTATATTTTTCATTTTAATTTCATTTTGTTGGTATAATTATTCTTTATTTTTAATATATTCTTAAATATTTTTAAATTTAAAAAATTGTATTTGAAGTGTTAATAATAAATATTATTTTAAAATTTAAAAAAAAAAGTATTACGTTTTAAAACATTTAATTAATGTCTAGTCGAACAAAATGTTTTTGATTTTTCTTTTGCAAGGATTGAAAAATAAAATTTGTTTTTTTTAAATTTATTGAAGAAATATTTTCTTAATTTTTAATTTAATTACATTTTACAAAATATCAGTTTTTCAAATTGAACTGTGTGTACTAAGTTTTTTTTTAAGGTAAATTTTGCTGTTAAATACATTTTTTTCGTAATTTGTGCTAGAATATTTTAGGTAAATATATATGTAAAATTGTCATAAAATTCATTTTAGTATTTTATATATTTTGCATTTAAAAAAGAAAATACATTTAAAATGTATACTAAGAGAAAAAAATTTCTGGTTACCACTTCTATATTTAAATTTTAATTATTTTTATTTTAAATATTCATTAAAAAATTGAAATATTATTTAGTAATCCGTTTTTTTTTTTTTTTAAATATTTATCAATATTTTTTTTTTTTTTTGTTTTTGAACACCGATAGGAAATTTAATTTTAGAATAATAATTATAAATTTCTATAATAATTATAATTATTTTTTTTTTCAAAAAAAAACTTAATATTAAATTAAATATAAAATATTTTTTTAAACATTCAAGTATCACGAGCGAAATTAATTTATAGTTCTAGCAGATATTTTTTTTTAATACACAATATTCTTTTGTTTTTTTTTTTATAAAATTCGATTGTATTAATAAGAAAAATTATTTATTCTTGTAACAATATAATATTCTGTTTTGGTTTGTTTTTTTTTTTTTTGAAAAACTATTAAGTAGAGTTCTGTGTGTTTACAATTAGTAATTTTTTATTAAATATTAATTTAGAAATCATTTCAATCCTTTTTTTCCTGTTTTATACAAATATTTTTCAGATAAAATACATAGAAACATCCATTAAAAATTTATATATATAATATATATATGTTTATATTTTACATAATGATATTAATATTTTTTTACTTGATATAATATACATACACAATTTATATTAATTTTTATTTAATATGAAGATATAAAATTTAATTATTAAAATTTAATTTTTTTTTTTAATTACATTTAAAAAATATTTTTTTAATGCATTTCATTTTTTTTTTCTTTTTGTGTTAAATCATTTTTAAAATTAGTATTTCGTTTCGAAACGTTCTGAAGATTTTTTTTTTAAATTTATTCTGAATTACAAAAAAAAAAATCTAAAGAAAAACAAAATTAACAAAGATTCTTTTGTTGTTACTTTTAAACAGTATCTGAAGTGAAATATATTTTTTAATTTTGTATTTTCTTGTTAAATTTGAGTTTTTATTCTAATTATTTTATATTTTCATTAAACACATGATAACTTCTTTAAACTTCATAAACCTAAAATTAAAAAAAATAAAATTTTTATATAAATAAAGAGTAAAATTTTGATTAAGTATGAAAATATTAAAATAAAAAATAAGGATTGAATTGAACTAAAATGGAAATTTTCATATCGACCTATTATACTTTTCCTTTTGGGATATGTATTTTGTTAAATAATTATGTTATTCCCTCTACACACAAGAAATTCTGAAAAAAAGTCTTTCCGGTAGAGTATATTATTTAATGCGGAAGTTTTTATGTTGATTTTTTCCGAATTTTAAGATAGTTTTTTAAAATATATGATGTAATCGGCAATTTATTAATGTCAGCAATAATTTAATCAGAAATTTTCATTTGCATATTCATAATTTTTTAAACTTTTGCACTATTTTAAATCAAAACTAACTACTAAATCCAAATAATGTAAAGTAAATTTATCAAAAAGTTTACTGTCGTACTTTACACAAACTTTTTGCTAAAGGACAAAGCTACATTTTTAAAAAAATGTATTTCTAGTGTTTGGGAATTCTGAATTTAAAAAATGGTTAATTGAACCCTTAACCATGCATATGAAAAAAAAAACTTACCACCAAATTGTCTAAAATTAAAAATAATAAAAATTAAAAACAAATTTTGCTTATCAAATTTAAGAAAATAAAACAAGATTTTTTTTTGGTTTTTTTTTTATTTTTTTTAATTTTTTTTTATATTTATTAAAAACTGAAAATGTTTCCACATTAATTTTTTTATCCGTTTATAAGTTTTTCTTAATGGTTTTGTTTTTTTTTGTATTTTGTTTTGTTTTCTTAAAGTTGCATTCTTGATTTATTTCCTAACGTGAAAATATTTTTATATTTTTTTGGGTTTCCAATAAATTTTTACTTTTTTTTTCATATTTTACTTTTTAAATTTAAAAATTGTTTTAAAATTTAAACACAACTACGAGACTTTGTAGTTGTTTTGTATTTTTTTTTTTTTTTTTTTTTTTTTGAATTATTTCTATATTTTCAATTAAGATTTTTGTTTTGTGTTAATAAAATCTTTTTTTTTTTCTTTGTCATAATTTATGTTAAAAATTAAAACAAAACTGTGTTAAAAAATTAAAAAACTTCCCTGGTAGTAAAAACGTGGTAAATGAGATATAAAAAAAAACGTCCCCTTAAATTAAATTAAAGATAAAAAGCTAAGAAAAAAAAAACAAATCGGGGAAGTCTAAAATAAATTAAAAAAAAACTAAGAAACAAAAAAAAAATTATTAAAAAACATACTTGCAATATTTTGTTCCTGAAATATGCTTTTCTTGAAGAACATTTTAACATTCTCCATAAAAAGCATAAAAACGCTTAAGGAACAAATTTTTTTGTGAACAACATACAAGTATCTAAAATAAAATTTGTCATTAGTAGTAAAAAAAACTTAAATGAAAATCTAAAAAATTTTCCTCTAATAAATAAAAAGAATGAAATTGCTTTCCATTCTTTTCCAATTTTAATAAAAATTTGGGAAAATTCGAGATCTTGATTAAGTTAATTTTGTATTTTAAAAAACAAAAATAAATCAAATTTTATCTTAAAATTGTAAGTACACCATTTTCACGTTTTAATTTTTGTTTTTCATATTTTTTTTGACTTAAATTTAAATTTTTGTTGTTATTTTTCTAGATTCCCTATATACTTAGTTTTTCTTTTATTTAATTAGCTGTAATTATTTTAAGTAGTTAGAATTGAAATTTAATTAATTTTTGTTTTTCTAATGCCTGGAATGAACTGGAGTTCTATAACATGAGTAACATTGAAAATTTTTGCGTTTTTTCAATCAAATTTTGGATTGAAATTAAGATTTTTTGGAAAAACAATTTCTTTTGATATTATACGATATAAGTCGATCAGACTTTTATTATTGGAGAGTGAATTAATTTTTATTAACAGCAATTTTTTTCGATTACCAGACGAATGCATTTTAAATTATTAAATTTACTTTTTAATATCAATTCTAGATTGTTTTAAATTTTTGAAAAATTTAATTTAAAGTTTTTTCTGCTCTTCTTGTTTTTTAAATATTTAGTTGTTTATTATATATTTTTTGTAATATTACATCTAGGAAAAGAATTTTATTTAAAATATTTTAAATAGGTCGAAATTTTCAATTTTAAAATATATATAAAAATGGAAAATTTTTAAAATTAAAGAGCAAATTAGAAAAAATAAATAATCCATAACTGGGAAAAATTAAAATAATATTTAAAGGAAAAAAAAAAAACTAAGTAAAATATAATATTTGTTGATCGTTATTTTAATATTTAATTTTTATTTGTGTGTGGAAATGTTCGTATTTTTTTTTTCTTTTTCACTTTTTAATTTTTTTTTTTTATATTTTTCTTTTAATTCTTTTAAATAATTATAATGGAATTCATCAGAAGTTTTGTTATTTTTGATTTTTCTTTTAATAATTTAATCAAAATTTTTTTTTTATTGAAGATGAAAAAAAGCCAAAAACTTTTGAAATTGTAGACACATTGGTTTTACAAACTTTATTGGTTTTGAAAGTATAATAAACTTGTGGTTCCTATTATTTTACTATGAAAGTTCCTGCGTTAGTTGTAACAATAATTTATAGAAAGAAATCATTGAGACAACCTTGTTATATTAATTAATGTTGCTTTTGGAATCTTTTGTGTTTTGTTCAAACAAGCGTTTTATGTAGACTTTTTTTTTTTGAATTTTTAATTTGAATCGTTTGAATTTTGGTTGTTATATTTTATACTTGTCTGATTCTTGTTTTATTTGATTCAAAAATTGAATCTTAAAAAATCAATTAGTTGTTTTAAATGAAGAGGGGTCATAAGAATTTGTTTTTTAGCCGTACAATCCCCTCCCAAATAAAAACTAATAATTTTTTAGAACAGATTTCAAAGAGATCTGTATGAGGTATTATTTATGCAACTGCTTCAGGAAAAGGAACTTTTTACTTTTACAATTCATTTGGTTTTTTTCCAAGTTTTTGGATTTTTTTAATTGTTCTAATAATTATTTTATTTTAGTATAAAAAAGGGATGGAAGGGAAATTATATACGAAAGAATGAATGTTATATTCCGTATATATATATTTTTTTATACGTACAAAGGTTAAACAGTTAAAAACGTAAGATCCGGTCAAAATACATGTTACTAAAATTAAACTCTGTTACTGTATGATGACTCCCTAAATTAATTCTAAGTTAACCTAAATTTTAAGTTTTAGTTAAAAGAGAATTAACAAGGACTATCATATTTAAGAATTGATTGTATTTTTGTAACAACAGTAACTACCTTGCAAATATTAGTTTAATTAAATTCCAAATGTTGCAATAGTTCTGATTCATTCTATTAGTTGTTGGGATATTCTGATTTTAGAATTTATTTGTATGTTTTTAATATAGAAATTTCTTTAATACGGATTTTATGTTTTTAACGAAAACCTGTGTACATATGATAGTAAAAATTAAGTTTTGTGATTAAAATTTTCAATTTATTTAAAAGCTGGTTGTTAAGATTTTTATATTACTTAAAATTTTTTTTTTTTGTAATAATTTCACTTCTGTTTCTTTGTATGTATGGTATTTTTTTTTGTTTCTTTGTTTGTTTTGTTAAATCCTTAAATCAAAAACAAAAATTATTTTTTTTTTTATTTTAAATTTAATTATAATTAAGTTATATCGAAATTTGTTTGTTTTTCTCTTATATTTTTTTGTTTTTATTTTTAATTTAATTTAAATATAATTCAATAAGTTTTTTTATTTTTGTTTTTTTTTTTTCTTTATTTTTAATAATAATGTTTTGTTTTTTTTTTTTTTTTATTTAATATTTAAATTGTAATTTATATATAAGTGTTTTTTATTTAAATTTAATTTTTTGTTTTTAAATATTTAAATTTGTTTTTTTTTTTAATTTTTTAATTTTTTTTTTTATCCATAGCAACAGCATTGCACGATGTTATTGCGCACAGCTACAGTCTTCATCAACATCTTAAACAAATAGAAAGGCTTAAAAAGAAGAAATTTAGCAGCTCACTTCGATGTCATCATAGTCACGAATTCTAAAAAACAAGAAAAAAGAATTAAATATTAATTTGAATTTTAAATAGTACAAAGTGTAATATTATACAAAATTATAAGGGATAGTGGGATCTGGGATTTCTCTATATTGTATCCTATCAATATATATTTTGTTGTTTATTTAAAATTAATTTTATTTATGATGCTAAACGGATTCACAATTTAATAAAATGTTTTGCCAATTTCAAAAGTAAAATTTAAAAACATTGGTGTGGTTTTTTTTTTTCTAATTAACTTTAAATTACAATAGAAAAATTTTTATAATTTTACAGTGAATAAATTGAAAATGTTGTTTTTGTTGCCAAAAACAAATTAAAATAATATTAACCTAATAAAAATTATATTTAATATGGTACAAATAATACGTGTATAGATTTTAATTTTTACAAAATCGTTTTTAATTTCATCTTTAATTAAATTTTAATTTATTTATGGACACCACCACCTTATAAATGTGATTCATAAATTTATTTTCTGAAATTATTCATTTTCAAGTTCAACATAAAATATTATTTTTGTATTTTAATTTTTATTTTATTTATAATTAAAAAAATTTTTAGATTTAGAAGATAACTAAACTTTGAGAATTATTTTTATACAAAATTTTATTAAATAACAAATAATATATTACCTTCGTAATTGACCTGACCATCACCATCAATATCAGCTTCACGAATCATTTCATCTACTTCTTCATCTGTTAACTTTTCACCCAAATTTGTCATAACATGACGTAATTCAGCCGCTGAAATAAAACCATTACCATCTTTATCGAATACTCTGAAAGCTTCTCTAATTTCTTCTTCACTATCGGTATCCTTCATTTTACGTGCCATCATTGTTAAGAATTCAGGGAAATCGATAGTACCATTACCTAAAAGTATTTTAAAAAAATTCAATTTAATATTTTTAAGTATAATTGCAAAAAAAAAAAAATAATAAATATTTGATTGATTTTTTTTACTTAAATTGAGAAAATTTAAATTACAGCTTTTAAAAAAGATATTTTTGAAATTGTATTTTACATATTTTTGTAGAATTTAATATAATTTTAGTATTCTGGAACAAGTTTTAATATATTTTTAAGAAACAAGTTGTCGAAATTAACATTTTGAAATATTTTTTTACTAAGAATTGATTGTTTTTGGGGAAAACCCAATAAATGGATTTTTTTTTTTAATTTTTGTAAATATTATTATAGACCTCACAGCTCGGACTACAAGTATAAGATTTGAAAATATTGATACTATAATACAATAAAAACAGTGCAAGGACCAGTGCAAGATGTTTTAAATAATTAATATGTTCTTTTATACTAATAATAAATGAGTCGAGTTTTTGTAATTAATTTTTTTTGGGTTTATTTTGTATAAATGTAGTAGTTGATATTAAAAATGGTGTGAAATCTAAAACAAAATTGGTTGTAAGAACAATATTTTGCATTGTGAGTGATATTAGTGATAGATCAAAGATCAGATTATACGTGTGGTCGTAAATGTAAACTTTTTGACGTAAAATATGCCATTTGACATTTATTATAATTTTAAGACCAAACAATTTGCAATCAGTAGACATTCAATTTACAAATAAATTTTTGTGGTCGTAAAAGTAAATTTTTTAGTTTTGCAATGGATATAAAATCAAGAGATTGTTTTTGTTTTCCACTTTTGAAATGAGTTTCCATCGCTAATCTTGTACAAATTAGTAGTTTTAAGGTGGATGTCTTTTTTTGTAATTTAATTTTAAATTAATTTACAAAAAAAGACATAATATTTTCTTACTTACATTATTAATCATAAAAATAAAACAACGCTGAACGCTCAAAAAAACTGTACCTTACTACCTGGTAAACTGATTGTAAATAAAAAATTTAGTTTGCATAGTTGACGTTTACTTTACACATATTTCACATTTACGACCAGGTTCAGTTAGCAATGAATTTTTACATAATTTTTGGTCGTAAATTCAAAATATGCATATTGACAGCAAATTTACATTTACGACCATAAGATATGTCGTTATGTAACAAATTATGCGACAAGGACGTTAGTTTTAAAGAATGTACTTTGGGTCTATTACCACTGTTTCTTATACTCCATAAGTAAACTTTTAATTTGTTCTAAAAATTATTTCCAAACAATAAATCAAAAAGTACACTGTCGTCCCCCCCCTTCTTTCTATATATTCAACATTCCCAATTTTGTTTATTTGTATTTATATCCAAATAAAAATGTCTTCACGAGTTAGTAGTCTCTTGTATATAAAAAATGTAATAATTTTTTGTTGTTCGATCATTTCAATCAAATTGATTTTTATTCGATATTGTATTTATAGAAATTGTTAAGAAATAATGAAAATAAAGAATAAAATTCAAAATTTACAATAGAAAATTGGAATAAGACAAGACTCACAATACAAAAATAAAAAAAATTCAATTTGTCTATCACACCAAATATCTAATTCCCTAATTTTCTCATCATTTTTTTTTATAATTCCTTTAGAAACAACACTCAGTAGAAGAAATATAATAATGAAAAACTAAAATGAAAAAACATTTTCCCGGTTTTTCTCATTTTCTTTTTTTTTTTTTATTCTAAAAATAAATTAAAATCACACTTGTTTCTAAGAACAAAAACAAAACAAATAGAAAAAAAAAAAAATAGAAAAACATTTTTTTTTTCGAAGTTAAAAATCACCGGAACAAATATTCAATATATTTATTTTCTATTTATTTAAAATACAAGAAAAAAAAAAAAAAATAACAATGGCTAAAAATAAATACTGAAAATTTATTTTGAAAATTCAATTTTTTTTTTTTTTTTTGGAATTAAAACAATATGAAAAATTTTCTATAAGTAAGAAAATAAAAATACAATAAAAAAAATGTATTTTACCTCAGAAGTTTAAGAATAGGTCAAATTTAAATTACATGTTAAAAATTTTCTAGTTTAAAAACACTTTCAATTATATATGTATATAAATATACAGTGAAAGCTCTCATAAACGGCAGTCACGGTTCTAAAATTTTCGTCTGCTTATGGGAATTGTCCGGTTAATAGAAAAAAATTTTTTTATAACTTTTCTTAAATTCTTTATTAATTTTTTTAATAATGGTTTTTCAAAGACAAAATTATGATGGTAAAACAACACAAAAAACTAAATAACAAAAGAAAATAAAAATTACTACAAAAACCTAAACAAAAATTCAATAAATTCAATACAGATTAACATTATTTGTTGAAATTACATACTATTATATTATATATTCTGTATGTACCTTCCATTCCAGAGTTTAAGAATTAGTAGACTTTTGAAAATAATTTGAAATCTTTGACTGCAGTATTTTTTCCTGGTCAAATTTTGATACCATTATTTTCGAAATGTATTTCTAAGTTTTTTATAATTAATATGTAAGATCCTTTTTATGTTGCAAATTTTTTTAAATTATCAACAGTTTTTAAGGCTTCATTGTAGGTTTTAATTTCCAATTCTTCAATAACTGGTGAACTTTCCTCTTATACATCATATTATCATATTAAATAAAAAAAGCTTGCTCATAAATTAAAACGGTCCGTTTAAGGGAGATTTAATGAATGATTTAAGTGTCCGCGTCCGCTTATTAGAGTGTCCGGTTAAAAGAATGTGTTTTGTATGAAAAATTTAAAAAAAGAATACGTTTTGAAAAAACTGTCCGTCTTAAAGAGATGTCCGTATATAAGAACGTCCGGCTAAGAGAACTTTCACTGTATATAAATATGTATGTTATGTTATTATGTATAATTAAATTTGGTCGATTTAAAAATCAGAGTACATAAAATATACTTGTAGAACAAGACTCTCCTCCTTCCTCTTTTATAAATATATAAATATATTTTGTTAAAGTTTTTTTTTTTTTTTTTTTAGTATACATTAATTAAAATCAGACCATCTTATAACAGAATATAAAATTGATTATAAAATATTAGGAGAACACGAAAAGTAGTTCATTTTGAAATGGAACTTTGGATGAAATTCAAAGATAAAAGGGAGGATTCATAGGAGGGCATATTAAACTTTGAATCTTTGATCTTTTAATCAGAAATCTTTAATCTTTATGATGATTATTTGGAAATGAAACTATGGATGAAATTTAAAAATAAGGGAGGATTGATAGGAGGATATACTAAACTTTGAATCCTTGATCTTTAATCAAAAATCCTTAATATTTATGATGATTATTGAACGAGGCCATCCTTTCCTTAAGATGGTTTAAATTCTTTAAAGACCCTTTTTTTATGTCACAGGCTACAAAAAATTAATAATTAAAAATTAAAGAATACAATAAATTATACCAACACAATTGATTGAAATATCATCTGATTACTTGTTTAGGGTAGTACTGTTCTGCGGTGTTTATGTGAACTAACTTTTCAAATTCAGCTTTAATAATAAACGAGGAAGAGTGTAGTATGACTGTAATTTGGATATATTATCCGGTTAATTTTGGCAAAATTTTAAATACACTACTTATTAAACTTTCAGTTTATGGACATAAGAAATTATAAGTTGAAAGACACCTCTTCGAATTTTGTTCAGACTGACCATTATTGACAAAATTTCAAACAACCAGCTTTATCCAGTAAAGAGTTATTTTCATAAGTTGTATGGCAGCTAATCGAACCCATGGAGCAAACTAACTGAATTTGAACAGCTATAAGATCGATTTACTTTTCGAATCTGATCGGATCCATACCTTTGAGTCTTTATCTACCCCCTCCCTCCTCCTTCTCTGCATCGCAAACGTAAAAGCAAATTTAGTTAACCCTTTTGACCTATATATGGTTATAATGATAAACGGTCACATTTAAAAGGCCTTGACTAAGAACTTCGATTTGAACTTTCAAAAATTGAACATTTGTATTCAATGAAAGAATTCCATAAGTGTTACATTAGTTATTACTTATTATTAGTAATAAGTTTGTACATTTCATTATAAAATTTCTATCTATTTCTATATATACTGATTTAAGAGACCCTGAAATATTTTTAATCTAGGTAAATTGATATAGAACACTATTGAACATTTCTTTTGTAGGAATTTTACTTTTAGATATGTTTAGATTACAATTACAACATTTTCTGCATTCGTATTATACTGTCATTCAAATAAAAAGCTATAATAGTCGATTTTTATTAAATAATTTAATAATTAAGTTTAATTTAACACCTTTTCTTCAAAGTTATGTATTTTTGGTCTAGTATTTTTAATTGTTTAAAAATTTACAAAAAGAAAGAAACAAATGTCATTACTCATAATGTCAATTGTCAATTTTAAAAACTTGAAATCGCAACACAATTATGCGATGCGCTTTTGCGACATAAATAAATTGAACCGATTTTTACGAATAATTTTATTTTAAGTCGTTTTAAAAATCTTTTAATATTAAAATTAAACGCGATACCCTCTGATAATTTTTTGACTTAAGATTAATTGATTATGGTAAATTAAAGTCTTAGATCAATTAAATCATTTTATCATTTGAAATATTAACACTCTTTAAGTCGTAGCACCTACGTCCTTGAAATAAGACATCTTAACCTCTTTAAATTATTACTGTAATTGTAATTAAATTAATAATATTTAGAGTGAGACAAAATAAATTTTAAATGAAAATCAAGTTAATATATCAATTTAACCAAATATACGAAAAAAAATTTGATATAAATAAAAAAAACATTTATAATAATTTATATTAAATGATAGCTAAGTTTAAAATAATTGTCACAATACGAGTATATATATATATAAAGGTTCATTGCCAAAAATACAACCTCCACAATAAAAAAAAAAAAAAAAAAAACGAAATATTTAAAAATAAATTTTTTTAAAATTAGTTTGAATTAAAAGAATAAAGAATTTTATAAAGTAAAAAAAAAAAAATGCAAAATATAAGACAAAAATTGCATTTTAAATATAAGTATGTATAAATGTAATTTTTTTTTTATTTCAGATAACCTTTCTCAGGGCATTTAATTTAGAAAATATTTAATCATCAAACTCAACCCTGTACAGAAACAAATTACCTGCAGTAAATTGAAATGTCTTGATTATTAGATACTATAACTATAGTATAAGACTAATTTATTTACGCTTTTTTCTATTATCTATCTATCTCTCTCTTTTTATCTTTTAATAAATTATTTGTGAAATATTAATTTTCATTTAAAATATTTTATTTTTAATATCTAATAAACATGCAATTATTTCTAAAAAAAAAAAAAAAGAAAAAAAGAAAAAAAGAAATAAATATAATATTATATTAATATTTATTTAGTTTATTATTACATTATTATATATAATTATATACATATTTTTATTTATAATATTTTGTTTATTATAGCTATAATTAATTTTTATTTTTTTTTTTTACAATTTAGTATTATATTAACGGAAATCAGAAATATTATATATATATATATATATATATAATAATATGTATATATAGAATATAAAAAAAAAAAAAACATTTTGTTTCTTTCTAATTTTAAAAATGACACTAAGCAGAGTTCATTCTTCCCATTCTTAAATTTTTTTTTGCTTAGGTTTTTTTTTTTAGTTTTTTGTTTCGAAAATTGTTTATAACAGACTAAGCATAAAATTAAGAAATAATAATAATAAAAAAAAAAATTATTATAAAAATAATATATTAATAAAATTTTATGGTTGATTTGCGAATTCGAATACCTATACAAAGTAATGTCTAGTCGTTATCGTCAGGCGTAAATATAATGGAGTTTCTATTATACTCGTAATATAACATTTTTAAATCTTTAGCACTTGTTAAAAGTAATAACATTTTCCAAAGACTTTTTTAATCCCTATTTAGAAGTGATAATGTAAAGCATGGCTTGTATTAATACAGGCCGTGACATGAAAATAATTAAAATTGTATAAGAGGCTGATTTTACACGCTATCTTATGGAATATGAGAGTTTTCCACAAAAGAATAAAATTTTAAATTTTCTGAATTTCATGTAAAGGTATATTCTGTAAAATTCGATCTTTTAGAATTCTTCTATATTCAATATTCAAATTTTGTAAAATATATTTTTAAAAATCTCCAACGAAATTATTAACCTCCTGTGCAGCCAATAAATATAGTTTCAACACAGCCTTGGCGCCAAAGTTAATCAACTTTTGACGTCTGCGCTGCTTTGACAGCTAATTGTTTATGTTTTGTCAGCCATTTATATTTATTATTACTTTTTAGTTTGAAATTGGAAAATATAGAATTATAAAAATTTAAAATAAAATAAAATTTTGCTTTACTTTCGGTTCAGAGATTGATAATTAATTATGTCTCTTTACTTAATTTGTTTACATTAAATGTCACTTTTGCTTTAATAAATGTGATAAATTTTATAAAGCTACGTTTTTTGACACTTTGCAACTTTGATGCTGAGTCATGCTGGCGATTATTTGTGACCAATGCATGAATTTCAAATCTCATTATTTTTTGACAGTATCAAAATGAAATGGCTGTGATATGAAATGCCAACACTAAAAAAGCACATTAACTGTAGCCTTACCCTAATATCAATTTGTTTATAAAGAGTCTCAAATGGCATAATCGCTTATGAAGAGTGGATTTATATCTTATACAATATAATTTAAAATATAGCTATAACTACTGATAAATAAATTAACTTTTCAAAATTGAAACTATGATTTTGTAAAATAAATCTTTCAAATCTAAAGAAGTTCGTTCAAAAAACAACGTTCGAATTCGTTCTATTCCTCCAACATTAAAGCAAAAAAAAATACTTTTAGAATGAAATAAAAACCACAAGTATTTTTTTTTTATTATTATTATTATTATTAATATAATTTTGTTTTTCATACATAATCCAGTTTCATTCGTACACCTAAACAAAATATTTTTCTCTATTCATAAATTAAAATAAAAAAAATTTGGCATAAAAAATTGAAAAGAAAACGTCGCCTATTTTCGAAATTGTGAAAATTAATTTTTGTATATACATATATATATTTATTTTTTTTTAATGGCAAATTATAAACATATATACAACGGCGCTTCGCATAATTTCTGATATTTTCTTTTAATTTTCTTTTCTGTAATTTTTTTGTATGGTTTTGTTTTTTTTTCTCAAAAATGAACAAAATTTATAAAAATTAATTATGAAAAATTTTTTTTTTTTAAACGAAATTCACACCAATAAGTTTTTTTTTTTGTAATATCATAGAAAATTATTATAAACATAAAAATTTCTCCGCAAAATTTTTTTTTTTTGGCAATCTGATTAGGCTAAAAATTAAATGCAGACGGTTTTAATTATACAAATATATATATACACAATAGTGTAATAATTTATAAAATGTATATATACATGTAGTAAGAATATGGAATTATTTTGTATAAATAAAAAATTTTTACATTATACAGTTATTTGTCACAAATTTTTCGCTTTAGAACTTAATATTGTATACAAAAAAAAAATTGTGAAAAATTTTAAATTATACGAAATATAAAATAAAATATTTATAGTGTGAAATTTAAGAGAAAGTACTTAAGAAATTCTTTTTATATACTTTTTACTTATATATATACAAAAAGATTCTAGAAAAAGAAATTCTAAATTCTAACAGAATAAAAAAACAAAAAGTTTGTTTCAACAAAATGATATGAAATATTTGACACTAATTAATTTGACAGTTTGAAACGTTTACATTATTATGTGTATATACAAAAACAAATGTAATGCAATCTTGTGAAGTGATTGTGAATTGTCATATATTGTGAATAAACATTGCCAAATGCCAATTTTTTTTTTTTATAATAATCTAAAAATGACATCAAAAAAAATGCAGCGTATTAAAACAAAGCTATAAAAAACAGAATATTGAATTTATTTAAATGCATTTTTATTTTAAATATTTAGAATAAATAAACTAACTAATAATTCAAGTACTACGTGATTATTATTATTATTATTGTTATTATTATTACTATTCATTCCATCAATTTTATTTGATGGTTATCACGCTTCACTAGATTTTATTTTTTTTATCAATTGCAAATTTTTTTTTTAAAGAATGCCATATTAAAATAAAGAAATAAATACATATCATATGCACATATTTTCATTTTAAATCCATATTCATGTTCAATCCAAAACAATATTGAATTTTTAAAATAAAAAAATTACTTGAAGACTTTATTTAAACCCCTTCAGTCCTCACTTTCTATACTTTTACTTCTACTGTACAAATGTGGTAATAATAAATAAGTCGTCGTCTTCAATAAGTTTGATTAAAATAAAAAAATTTATAATTCATAACTTTCGAAAGGTCTTTAAACTTTATATAATATTTGTTTGTTAAAACAGAATATAACCCCAATCCAAGTTTTTTTTTTTTGAGGGCGTCGTTTGGTTTTTCATCGTCTTCAATTTAACTTGTCTCAGACATGTCAAAAATAACTTTAAATATGGAGTAAAAATTTAATAAAATAAAGTTATATTATAACTTTGGTCATGCATACAAATAATGGAAATTCAAAATAACACTCTGAGAATGAAAAATACATAATTCTATTTTTTATTCCATTTTTATTCTATAAAAAAAAAACAAAACAATGGATGAAACTGATTATTATTCTATATCGTTCTCTTTCTTTATCCTTGTTTGTCTTTTACAACTATTTTCTTTTCTTAACTTCCTTCCGCCATCGCATTTAATATATATGTATATATTTTTTTTATTTTTATTATTTTTTTTTTTTAAATATAAATCATAAAATATTTTATTAATAAATTTATTTCGCCCACTGATTTAAAAAAAAAAAATGTTGGATGGATGATGATGATGGGAGGGAAATCCAACTAACTTGCTAATTTTTTTTTTCATTTCTTTAATTTATTTTAAAATTATTGAAAAAAAAAAAATAAATCAAAGAAAATCAAAACAGCAGATAAATTTAATAGACACGATGAAATTTCTACAGTGTAAAAAAAATTAAATATGATGTGCATGAACACAAAAAGTTATGAATTAATTTTAAATTTTTTGTTTTTTTAATAAATTATTTCCTTAAAAAAAAAAAAAAGGCGACGACATTAGTTTAATAAATACAATTTTCAAATTTTAATTTCATTTATGGATTTTTGTCATCGATATTTTGAAATTTGTTAATTTCATTTATGTTTATAGAATATAAATTTGAACTTTTTTTTTTTCAAGTGTTACATAACCTCAAATTTTTCTAATTGTTTATTAAGAATGAAAATTAATTAACAGCTGGATGTAAAAAAAAAAAAAAACCTAATCTATTCGACCATAGCTAAACTAATTAAGTAAATAAATTTAAATTTTTAAGTAAATAAAATAAATGTTATGCAAGTGCAATTGTATTTGAGGTGATTATTAGAAAAAAATAATATTTGTATATAACGTAGGTATTTGTAAAAAAAAATTGGGATACTTAAAAGCTTAAAAAGTTAATTACTTCATTTAGATGCTAATTTTATTTCAAAGATTCCATTTTATGTTATATAATCTTATCTAATTTTATCATCTTAAATTTAAAAAGTCTGGTATTGAATTCTAATATTTTTGTGTAATTTTTATAACTCACAGGAGATTTTCGAGAAATTTTCTATAAGTTATAAAGAATCCAACAAAGTTTAATCAGAAGTTTTGCTAGACAATGTAATAGTATAGCCTACTGAAGAGTTCATAGTATTTTACACAAGCGAATTTGATTAAAGCATGGCTCAAATGAAAAATTTTCGGAAACATGTTATATTGGTAATATACAAAATATGGTATATTACCAATATAAAAGAGGAAAAAAGATAATTCGGCGAATACTCTTCTTCTATTGGCAATTATTTCTAAAATTTTACTTAATATTTTCAAAAAGTACGTAAAAACTGAAATAATTTTAAAATGATACGACATCACTCATCAGATGCACAAAAAATATTCAAATTATAATTTTGATTTGAATAAAAATCACTTGTTAAAAATGCAAATAAAAAAAAAAAAAAAAAAAAAAAAAAACCAAATTATTTTTATGAAATTATAAACATCTGTCACGTTCAGCAAATCTTTCACTTCAAAATCAAATAAAATTTTTTTTTGAAAATAAATTTCCATGATTTTATTATATTCTTATTAAAATATAAATCAAATCAAAACGAATAAAAAAATGTATGTTATTCTCTTCCTGTATAAAAATATTGAAAAAAAAAATCCTGAAAATTTTTGAATTCTCGAACTAAAATAAGAATATTATACTTTTAAAAAGAAAATAATTATACTAAATGCAAATTCAACATTAAAATCTTTTACAAAGTTTTATTATAAAACCCTACAAAGATTTGATCTTACAAAAGAAAAATCTTAAATTTAAATATTTGTTTTAAATATTTAAGGTTTAGATCTTTGCCATTCTTTTTAAGCGAGTTTGTTTGAATAAATATTATATGAATGTAGTACATACCACACAACTATAAGTAAATAAAATGGTACGTACTAAAGGGTTAAAAACAAACTAAACAAAAAAGCTCTTCAAGGATTCTTTTTGATTTTTTTTTTCTAAATATTTATTTTGCATAAGTAGATTTTTATTTTTACAGTTGTATACTTATCATATACTTATTTATTTTTTTTATGCATAAGTAATTTATATTTTATATATAAATACATTATATACATATATATATTTTTTTAAATCTTCAAAAAAGAGGTTTTTTATCAATAAACCATTAAAAAAAGCAAATGTGAAGCTTAAGTAAATATTTGAAAATTCATAAGTTTCCTTATTCGATTGTTTTGCGAAAGTGAATCGATTTTTTCATTTTATGATTTATAAAAATTAATTTTCGATATTTTAAGTACCCTGGTACTGCTGTGTGACAAATTGTTAATATTTTTAGTTTCGAACAATTTGGTAATAATAGAATATTTGAAAATTAACACTCTCGTAAATTAAAATTTATAAGAGTCACCTTAAGTATATATAATATGTATATGTATCTAATTTACTTATGAATTATTAGAAAACATGATAATCCCTGATATCGTAAATGTGTTTGCGACGTCGTGAATACAATGTCGCATGATCGTAAATGTAAAGTTATTTGAATTTTGAAGTTTTAATTTGAATTTTGGTCAGTTGAATTTTATTTTTGTGGTGGTGAAGTTCCTAATTTAAAAAAAAAACAAAAAAGCATGGAAGAAAAGTAAGTAAATTTTCAATTTTTGTGAGATGCTTAATTTTTTTATTACAATTGTTAAAATTTTTGACATTTCATTTTGACGCAATCGAAATTGTAAACAAAATACCTTGAATTTTCGGCACAATGTCTGCAGAAATTTTACATTGTATCAGGTTATCATTAACGATGTCACCCTATTTAAAATTAATTTCCCTAATGTATTTTAAATCAATTCAATAATTTTTTAGGTTTTTTAATAAGAATAATATTTTTTAATTAGGATTCTTATAGTTTTCAATATTTATATTGAAAAGTTATTAACTTGAAAAACGTTCACTATATGAAATTTGAAGGTACATATATTGTTTTTTTAATAAATTCAAAATCAAATCAAATTCAATTTCAAGAATATTTGAGAAACTTTAATAGTCGAATTTTTAATAGTTTGAAAATATTAAATCAATGAAAATATAAATCAAAATCATAAAATCAATCAATTGTCACTTTATAGAATTTTGTGTGAACAGGCAGATGTGCGCACATTTTTTAAAAAAAATTTATTTGAAATATGCTTTATAAAAAGAAAATTTATTATTCAAAAATCAAGGAATAAAATTAAATGAAATAAAAATATGTAAATACTCTGACAGGATTTAGTTTTATATAATAAAAATAAATTTTATTATAATAATGTATATAAAAATACAATCTATATATAGATTTAATTTAAAACTGTATATTAAATGCAAATTCAACGTAGAAATCTTACAAAGTTTTCATCTTCTCATAACACAATTATTAAATGTAAATACTTACAAATATGTATATATATATATATATTCTTCCAGGATTGTCAAATTAAAAAAGTTAATATTGAAATATTTTGAACGTTTGAGGAGGAGAATTTCTTAGTGTAAGAAAAGGAAACTTTATTATTGTGTTCACATGACTGTAAAACACAATTGCAAGTTCTCTGAATTATAGGGGCTTGGGTTCAAATTTGGCTTCTTTAGAATGCCTTCATATCAATAAATCGACAATAAACTAAATATATACCTTAAATATTTATCTTATATTAAAATAGTTTTGCTTTCTAACCTTTTCTACTTGTTGCTGAGTACGAAACAACTAATATCTACATTCAATTAAATTGATATTACACAGACATGTTATTGAATAATTTATTTATTTATTTATTCATTACCTTTGCTATTTTACTAGGCATATTTTACTTCAATCAATGTTCCATTTTAAGGAAATTCATTCATAATTTATGTCACAAATGAATTGAATTCCGATTATGTAACATTAAAATCTTGTTAAGTAATTGAATTATTTTTTTTTAATCAAAATTGCATACTTTTAGGATACTTTTATAAATATAAGAAAAATATACAATAGGTACCTATTTTAGAAATTATTCGTAACCAATAATAGAAATGGAAATAAATTTCCCAAAAAAGGAAATTGAAAAAAAGAATATATGTACTATATATATATATATATACATTTTGTGTATATAGTATTAATAAAATAACAGTCACACAAACAAAAGATAAATGTATAGAAATTCTTATAATGAAAATTTCTGTAATTTATCCTTGTATTCTATTTTTGGTATTTGTACATTTTATAAATACATACATGTATATCCTTACACTAAAGTAATAGAAGTAGATACCAAAAGAACCAGGACAATAAATACTAACAATTATATACAATCATTTTGTATTATATACAAATGCCTTTTCTCCTACAAATTTTGGTTCAGTACACAGCCATATAGGCAACAATTGGATATTTAACCATCACATCTACAAATATGTATATTATTTTTCAGGACACCATCACACACAAAAAAACTAAAAAACTTAACGAAAGCTTTCAAAACCAAAGAAAAATAAGAACAAAACAAAAAAAATGAGCTTTTAATATCCTAATTTGTGTCCTACCAAAAAACAGCAATTATCTTCGAAATGTTGTTTTAATTCTTAATGTTTATTAATTTGTGTTAATGTTTGTAAAACAGGATATTAAAAATTATTTTTAATTATACTATCTATATATACATAAAGATATTTTATTTATAAATATATATATATATATATATTTTTTAAATATGGATAAAAAAGCTCCCGCAAAATGTAATAGAAAATACAAAAAAAAAATCTAAAGCTAAAAACGATTAACTAAAACATTCAAGTCCTTTTTTTTATTTAAATGTACATATATTTTTTATGAATACTTTTATACATAATAATACATACTTATTTATATATAAATAAATATTCAATGGTTTGTGTGAAAGCTTTTTCGACTTTTTGAATTCCTTTATGGAAAATTGTTTGGTATTTAAATGAAAAAAAAAAATCTTATTGTATACTTATATAGAGAATTATTTATTGTTAAGAAAATTTGTTATACTATGTATCTAGATTTTATATACTATATATATATACATTTTTATTATCATTAACCTGATTAATATATGATTATCTCATTCTATATATAAGATGATTATACAATTTATATGATCATATTAGCTTACAAGAATTTCCAAATTATATTTAAGAGCAATAAAACTAAAAGGACTACAAAAAGGAAGTTTTTTTTTACCTAATATACCTTTGGCAGGTACATATTATTTTGATTACCTTCCCATTCTTGTAAAAAGTTTTTAGATTCCCTGATTAGGGAGACTAATTCCCCCTCCCTCTACATATCTTCCTTATTTTGAAATTTATTTCATAAAATTAAGTAAAATCCTCCATAATCAATGTAATTAAATATACTTTTGTTGTTGTTTTGAATTATTGTAATTATTACATATTTATGTATAACATTAAATATATTATGTATAATGATATATAAAAGGTTTTTTTTTTGGATATAATTGCCTGTTTTTTTTTTTTGGATATTATAATAAGAATAAAGATTTAATTGGGCAATTTTTTATTTTTGTTTTATTTTAACAAATTAAAAGTCTTTTGATCATAAAATACAAAATTTTATTTTTTTGATGATGATTTCATCAAAAGTTATGTACATATATTCGAATTGTATATAATATTTACATTATATAAGAAATATGTATATTATTTAACAAAAACATATACCAATATGAAAGGATAGTAATAATAAAAAAAAAAAAGGATAGATTAAGTTTTTATTTTTGGGGGGTTTTTTTTTCAAACAAAAGTATAAGCTTTCAAGAATGGTGGTCCTAATTTATTTTTCTGTATAGTTTTTAAATATTTAATTTTCATTGTTATAAATTTTTTTTTGTTAAAAACTTATATACATATTATTATACTCGTATATAAGTAGCAGAACATATATATATGAACACATATACATGGAAATGTTATACAAACAAAAAGAAAATACTTATTAAATTTGCCTCTTATTTTCTTCTTATTTCCGTTTCCTTTTTTTTTTTTGTTTTTTTACTTGTATTGTATTCAAAAATTTGACCCAATTTTTTACTTAAATAAAAAGGAAATATTATATATGTATATATATATATACAGCACCAAACTGAAGAGGGTTTTGTGTATGTTGAATAAATTTTCAAAATTTTTAAACAAAAGAATTAAAATTTTTTATATGTATATAGTAGGTATATATTGCAAATATATATATAGCAGTTATATTATTATATTATTATAACAGTAAATAAAAGGGAAAGGAAAAAAAATCATTTAGTTATGCAAAATTTAACTTTTTAACAAACATTAAAATGTTTCTAAATCTTCCTTTAATTTAATACATGTATTGAAAATTACAGTATTGGCCAAAAGTTTGAGGTATATTTTATTTTATTTTATAATTCGATGTTTCTTTTAATAATTTAAAATTAAACCTAATGAATGAGATTATAACTAATTGTATATTTCATGATTTTCTATTTTGCAATGACATTACTGTGATCAGTGGCGTATTTAACAAATAACTGAAGGGTGTGATAAGTATAACCTAAGTTTTTGATCATTGTGTATTTAAATTAAATATGTATTTGTATTTAATTATAATTATTAATTAAATACAAATTATCAGACCTAATAATTTTTGTTCAACACTCTCTAATTTTTTATACACAAAGTATTGTGCATTTAAAGTAGGCATTCAAAATGAGCAATACTTTTTTTT